>WNWK01008494.1:0-17500 GCA_009830355.1 Cherax destructor | reverse complement strand
GCTGGGTTGGCCACACTGCTGGGTTGGCCACACTGCTGGGTTGGCCACACTGCTAGGGGTGACCACACTGCTGGGATGGCCACACTGGTGGGGTATCCACACTGCTGGGGTGGCCACGCTGCTAGGGGTGACCACACTATTGGGGTAACCACACTGCTGGGGTGGCCACACTGCTAGGGGTGACCACACTGCTGGGGTGTCCACACTGCTGGGATGGCCACACTGCTGGGTTGGCCACACTGCTGGGGTGTCCACACTGCTGGGGTGGCCACACTGCTGGGGTGGCCACACTGCTGGGGTGTCCACACTTCTGGGGTGGCCACGCTGCTAGGGGTGACCACACTATTGGGGTAACCACACTGCTGGGGTGGCCACACTGCTGGGGTGGCCATATTGCCAGGGGTGACCACACTGCTGGGGTGGCCACATTGCCAGGGGTGACAACTTCTGGGGTGACCACACTGCTGGGGTGACCACACTGCTGGGGTGACCACACTGCTGGGGTGACCATCCTAAACTAAGGGACACAGGTGCAGCAGTAGACAGCATAACGCAACACAACGCAGCACAACACAGCACAACACACAACACAACACAGCACAACACAACACAGCACAACACAACACAGCACAGCACAACACAACACAACACAACACTATAGTTCGTTGACCTCATCATCAAATGATGGAATCCTCAAATTGGTGTTAAGTGGTATAGCAGAGTAAAGTGAGCCTTATTGTGGCGGGCAGCTAGGTCGATTTCCACTCACCACGGAGGTTGTTGACAGTGTCATATAATTGGTATATAATTCCTTCAAGTTGATGAATAAGACATGTATGCAACACTAGGTATTTTTATTAACGAAATGTTTCGGCTACGCTGCAGCTTTATCAGTCAACTACAGACATCAACAACAATCCTGGTGGCAGTAAATGAAGTTGAGTGGTAGTTTGAGGTAATTAGTCCGTCGTGCTAAGACGGTATGAGGGAGTGATCATCTCAGACTACGTCTACTGTCTCCAGCAGTGTAATTAAGTATCCCGCAGGGAACTTGAAAGATTGCCTGAATTTTTTTCTTATTTGTTCTAACTTCATCTTGTTCGATTTTATTTTGCTCACAATTTGAGAACGCCTCATCCAATCGGCTTCAAATTTTCAACGCCTGTGTACAGTAACGAGGACCAGATTCTTGAAACAGTTGGCATGTTCACGTTCACTATATCCAAAGCAGTTGAACCCATTCCCAACATCCTGGAATGTTATAAATTAGACACATATGCAACACTTGGGTATCTTTATTGAGGAAACGTTTCGCCACACAGTGGCTTCATCAGTTCAAAACAAAGTAGAAAGGTGTAAGGAGAGAAGGTAATCAGTCCCTCGGCCAGGAGTCTGGTGAAGTGTTTTCTGGAGTCTGGTGAAGTGTTTCCTGGAGTCTGGTGAAGTGTTTCCTGGAGTCTAATCAAGTGTTTCCTGGAGTCTAGTGAAGTGTTTCCTGGAGTCTGGTGAAGTGTTTCCTGGAGTCTAATCAAGTGTTTCCTGGAGTCTGGTCAAGTGTTTCCTGGAGTCTGGTCAAGTGTTTCTAGGAGTCTGGTCAAGTGTTTCCTGGAGTCTGGTGAAGTGTTTCCGGGAGTCTTGTCAAGTGTTTCCTGGAGTCTGGTGAAGTGTTTCTAGGAGTCTGGTCAAGTGTTTCCTGGAGTCTGGTCAAGTGTTTCTAGGAGTCTGGTCAAGTGTTTCTAGGAGTCTATCAAGTGTTTCCTGGAGTCTGGTCAAGTGTTTCCAGGAGTCTAGTGAAGTGTTTCCAGGAGTCTAGTGAAGTGTTTCCAGGAGTCTGGTCAAGTGTTTCCTGGAGTCTGGTCAAGTGTTTCCTGGAGTCTGGTCAAGTGTTTCCTGGAGTCTGGTCAAGTGTTTCTAGGAGTCTGGTGAAGTGTTTCTAGGAGTCTGGTGAAGTGTTTCCTGGAGTCTGGTGAAGTGTTTCTAGGAGTCTGGTCAAGTGTTTCTAGGAGTCTGGTGAAGTGTTTCCTGGAGTCTGGTCAAGTGTTTCCTGGAGTCTGGTCAAGTGTTTCCTGGAGTCTGGTCAAGTGTTTCCTGGAGTCTGGTCAAGTGTTTCTAGGAGTCTGGTCAAGTGTTTCCAGGAGTCTGGTGAAGTGTTTCCAGGAGTCTAGTGAAGTGTTTCCAGGAGTCTGGTCAAGTGTTTCCTGGAGTCTGGTCAAGTGTTTCCTGGAGTCTGGTCAAGTGTTTCCAGGAGTCTGGTCAAGTGTTTCCTGGAGTCTGGTCAAGTGTTTCCAGGAGTCTAGTGAAGTGTTTCCAGGAGTCTGGTCAAGTGTTTCCAGGAGTCTGGTCAAGTGTTTCCTGGAGTCTGGTCAAGTGTTTCCTGGAGTCTGGTCAAGTGTTTCCTGGAGTCTGGTCAAGTGTTTCCTGGAGTCTGGTCAAGTGTTTCCTGGAGTCTGGTCAAGTGTTTCCTGGAGTCTGGTCAAGTGTTTCTTGGAGTCTAGTCAAGTGTTTCCAGGAGTCTGGTCAAGTGTTTCCTGGAGTCTGGTCAAGTGTTTCCTGGAGTCTGGTCAAGTGTTTCCAGGAGTCTGGTCAAGTGTTTCCTGGAGTCTGGTCAAGTGTTTCCTGGAGTCTGGTCAAGTGTTTCCAGGAGTCTGGTCAAGTGTTTCCTGGAGTCTGGTCAAGTGTTTCCTGGAGTCTGGTCAAGTGTTTCCTGGAGTCTGGTCAAGTGTTTCCTGGAGTCTGGTCAAGTGTTTCCTGGAGTCTGGTCAAGTGTTTCCTGGAGTCTGGTCAAGTGTTTCCTTGGAGTCTGGTCAAGTGTTTCCTGGAGTCTGGTCAAGTGTTTCCAGGAGTCTGGTCAAGTGTTTCCAGGAGTCTGGTCAAGTGTTTCCTGGAGTCTGGTCAAGTGTTTCCAGGAGTCTGGTCAAGTGTTTCCTGGAGTCTGGTCAAGTGTTTCCTGGAGTCTGGTCAAGTGTTTCCTGGAGTCTGGTCAAGTGTTTCCTGGAGTCTGGTCAAGTGTTTCCTGGAGTCTGGTCAAGTGTTTCCTGGAGTCTGGTCAAGTGTTTCCTGGAGTCTGGTCAAGTGTTTCCTGGAGTCTGGTCAAGTGTTTCCAGGAGTCTGGTCAAGTGTTTCCTGGAGTCTGGTCAAGTGTTTCCTGGAGTCTGGTCAAGTGTTTCCAGGAGTCTGGTCAAGTGTTTCCTGGAGTCTGGTCAAGTGTTTCCTGGAGTCTGGTCAAGTGTTTCCAGGAGTCTGGTCAAGTGTTTCCAGGAGTCTGGTCAAGTGTTTCCATGGAGTCTGGTTTGTCATGTTTCCTGGAGTCTGGTCAAGTGTTTCCAGGAGTCTAGGTCAAGTGTTTCCAGGAGTCTGGTCAAGTGTTTCCTGGAGTCTGGTCAGTGTTTCCTGGAGTCTGGTCATAGTGAGTGTTCCTGAGTCTGGTCAGTTTCCTGAGTGTAGTGTTTCCAGGAGTCTGGTCAAGTGTTTCCTGGAGTCTGGTCAAGTGTTTCCAGTCGTCAAGTGTTTCGAGTCTGGTCAAGTGTTTCCTGAGTCTGGTCAAGTGTTTCCTGTGAGTCTAGGTCAATGTTTTCAGTGAGTCTGGTAGCCAGAGTGTATGTCCAGGAGTCTGGTCAAGTGTTTCATGAGTCAATAGGCAAGTGTTGTCCTGAGTTGGAATCAATGTTGAGTTGGTATGTTCGAGCTGGTCAAGTGTTCCAGAGTCTGGTCAAGTGTCCAGATTCATTAGTGAAGTCTGGCAAGATATAGTGTATTTATAGTGGCAAGTGTTATAGTGAATCAGAGTGTTATCAGTGAGTGCCAGATGTGTTTGTGAGGCAATGTGTTTAGTGAGGCAGATGTGTTTAGTGAGTGCCAGATGTGTTATAGTGAAGGCCAGATGTGTTATAGTGAGTGCCAGATGTGTTATAGTGAAGGCCAGATGTGTTATAGTAAAGGCCAGATGTGTTATAGTGAAGGCCAGATGTGTTATAGTGAAGCCAGATGTGTTATAGTGAGGCCAGATGTGTTATAGTAAAGGCCAGATGTGTTATAGTGAAGGCTAGATGCGTTATAGTGAATGCTAGTTGTGTTATAGTGAAGGCCAAATGTGTTATAGTGAAGTCAGAGTTATGTGTCAGTTGATAGTAAAGGCCAATGTGTTATAGTGAGCTGGCTGTGATGATAGTTGTGTATAGTGAAGGCCAGATGTGTTATAGTGAAGGCAAGATGTGTTGTAGTGAAGACCAGATGTGTTATAGTGAAGCCAAATGTGTTATAGTGAAGGCCAGATGTATTATAGTGAATCCAAATGTGTTATAGTGAAGGCCAGATGTGTTATAGTGAAGCCAGATGTGTTATAGTGAAGGCCAGATGTGTTGTAGTGAAGACCAGATGTGTTATAGTTAAGGCCAGATGTGTCATAGCGAAGGCCACATGTGTTATAGTGAAGCCCAGATGTGTTATAGTGAAGGCCAGATGTGTTATAGTGAGGGCCATATTTGTTATAGTGATGGCCAGATGTGTGTTAGTGGAGTGTATAGTGATGTCTGCTGGGTCAAGAGGGAAGTTTGGTGTCAGGCTGGGTTGAGGGGTCAAGAGGGACGTTTGGAGTCATGCTGGGTTGAGGGGTCAAGAGGGAAGTTTGGTGTCAGGCTGGGTTGAGGGGTCAAGAGGGAAGTTTGGTGTCAGGCTATGTTGAGGGGTCAAGAGGGAGGTTTTGTGTCAGGTTGGGTTGAGGGGTCAATAGGGAAGTTTGGTGTCTGGCTTTGTTGAGGGGTCAAGAGGGAAGTTTGGTGTCAGGCTGGGTTGAGGGGTCAAGAGGGACGTTTGGTGTCAGGCTGAGTTGAGGGGTGTGGAGGGAAGTTTGGTGTCAGGCTGGGTTGAGGGGTCAAGAGGGAAGTTTGGTGTCAGGCTGGGTTGAGGGGTCAAGAGGGAAGTTTGGTGTCTGGCTGGGTTGAGGGGTCAAGAGGGAAGTTTGGTGTCTGACTGGGTTGAGGGTCAAGAGGAAGTTTGGTGTCAGGCTGGGTTGAGGGGTCAAGAGGAAGTTTGGTGTCAGGCTGGGTTGAGGGGTCAAGAGGGAAGTTTGGTGTCAGGCTGGGTTGAGGGGTCAAGAGGGAAGTTTGGTGTCAGGCTGGGTTGAGGGGTCAAGAGGAAGTTTGGTGTCAGGCTGGGTTGAGGGGTCAAGAGGGAAGTTTGGTGTCTGACTGGGTTGAGTGGTCAAGAGGGAAGTTTGGTGTCAGGCTGGGTTGAGGGGTCAAGAGGGAAGTTTGGTGTCAGGCTGGGTTGAGGGGTCAAGAGGGAAGTTTGGTGTCAGGCTGGGTTGAGGGGTCAAGAGGAAGTTTGGTGTCTGGCTGGGTTGAGGGGTCAAGAGGGAAGTTTGGTGTCTGACTGGGTTGAGGGGTCAAGAGGGAAGTTTGGTGTCAGGTTGGGTTGAGGGGTCAAGAGGGAAGTTTTGTGTCAGGCTGGGTTGAGGGTCAAGAGGGAAGTTTGGTGTCAGGCTGGGTTGAGGGGTCAAGAGGAAGTTTGGTGTATGACTGGGTTGAGGGGTCAAGAGGAAGTTTGGTGCCAGGCTGGGTTGAGGGTCAAGAGGGAAGTTTGGTGCCAGGCTGGGTTGAGGGGTCAAGAGGGAAGTTTGGTGTCAGGCTGGGTTGAGGGGTCAAGAGGGAAGTTTGGTGTCAGGCTGGGTTGAGGGGTCAAGAGGGAAGTTTGGTGTCAGGCTGGGTTGAGGGGTCAAGAGGGAAGTTTGGTGTATGACTGGGTTGAGGGGTCAAGAGGGAAGTTTGGTGCCAGGCTGGGTTGAGGGGTCAAGAGGGAAGTTTGGTGCCAGGCTGGGTTGAGGGGTCAAAGGGAAGTTTGGTGTCAGGCTGGGTTGAGGGGTCAAGAGGGAAGTTTGGTGTCAGGCTGGGTTGAGGGGTCAAGAGGGAAGTTTGGTGTCTGGCTGGGTTGAGGGCTCAAGAGGGAAGTTTGGTGTCAGGCTGGGTTGAGGGGTCAAGAGGGAAGTTTGGTGTCTGACTGGGTTGAGGGGTCAAGAGGGAAGTTTGGTGTCATGTTGGGTTGAGGGGTCAAGAGGGAAGTTTCGTGTCAGGCTGGGTTGAGGGGTCAAGAGGGAAGTTTGGTGCCAGGCTGGGTTGAGGGGTCAAGAGGGAAGTTTGGTGTCTGACTGGGTTGAGGGGTCAAGAGGGAAGTTTGGTGTCAGGCTGGGTTGAGGGGTCAAGAGGGAAGTTTGGTGTCATGTTGGGTTGAGGGGTCAAGAGGGAAGTTTGGTGTCTGGCTGGGTTGAGGGGTCAAGAGGGAAGTTTGGTGTCTGGCTGGGTTGAGGGGTCAAGAGGGAAGTTTGTTGTCTGGATGGGTTGAGGGGTCAAGAGAAAAGTGAGTTATATAAGAAAAATAAGTTGATAAGTACTGGTTCTTGTATGAGTGTATTCACCCATTAGTGTCGTGATGTGGCTCATGGCCCCCGCCTCTTGCACCTTCTGGACGATCATTATTGTTGTGTGGCTTCTTGATCCCTGGCGTTCCTACTCAGTAAGGAAGTTCTTCTGCAAACATTAAATGTGATGTCAACATTAAGTCGCGTGTTCCTTATTGTCACGTGTCACTTATTTGTCACGCACAAGATGGCTTCTCTCCATCAACCTTACTACATGACTCACCACATTAGCAATTTAAGTATAGCTTGCAAGAAGACATGCACGACACTGTATGTGACACTTGTGAGGCCGTCTTGAAGCATACACCACTGGTATGGAACTCACTCTTGATCAGGCATATCAAGAAGCTGGAAATATACCTTTGATATACCTTTGATGAGTTACCAGGGTTTCTCTTCTCCAGGAACCCGGTCTTCGGCCAGGCTTGTCTGATCAACTAAGCTGCTGTTGTTGGTGACCCGCTGGCCCATATATCTGTCACAGGGGCCACGAATGTTAATACAGTGTTTTCTTACTTTGTCCACGGTGCCTTTGCTTTTCACTGGGTTTATTTTGCGTTTCCTTCATATCTCTCACTCCAGTATGTTGTTATGGCAGCGTGCAAATTTAGGACAAGGTCCACAAGTACTTTCCAGGCATTTATTATCACGTATCTCTCTCTTTATCTCTCTCTTCCGCTCCAGTGAGTACATATTTAGGACTTTAAGGCGCTCCCAGTATTTTAAATACTTTATTGGCTCTACGTGGGCCGTAAATCTCTGTATCTGTTCCAGCACTGATCTCTCTCCTGCCCTGAATAAGGCCGTCAACACTGAGCTATATTCCAAACGATAGAGCACAAGCTATTTGTAGTGTCATTATTGGTATTATTTCCCTTGTTTTGAAAGTTCTTGTTATCCACCCGGTCATCTTCCTGACTATCGTGACATTGCCTTATTGTGTTCTTTGAAAGAAAGGTCAGTCGACATAATTACTCCCAGGTCTTTCACGTGTTCCTTTCGTTCTATTTGATGGTTGTGTTGTGTTCTGAACAGTGTCCCTTTGAGTTCTTCATTCTTTCTATATCTTAGCAGCTGGAACTTATCATTATTGAACGTCGTGTTGTTCTCCACTGTCCACTGGAAAATCCTGCTTATGTCTTCCTGCAATTTTTCAGTGTCTTCTACCGAGACTACTTTCATGGATATTTTAGTGTTATCTGCAAATGATAATACAAAACTGTGACGGGTGTTTTTAATTGTCTGTTATGAGGATAAGAAACATCAGAGGTTCCAGGACAGTGCCTTGGAGTACTGAGTTTTTTACCTCGATGATGCTGGATTTTGCTGTGTTTCTACTCTTGTGTGTTTGAAACTTGAAAACCCATCTCCCTACCTTCCCCATTACATCTATGGATCTCATTCTTTGTCCAGCCACCCTGTGATCGCATTTGTCAAACGCCATTACAAAATCTATGTATATCACATCTGCGTTTTAGTTTTCCTCCAACGCCTCCGCAATTCTGTCATAGTGGTTTAGCAGTTGTGTCAGGCACGATATTCCAGTTCGGAAACGGTACTGGTTTGGGTTATGCAGATTGTGTTGTTCCTTAAATTTGGCATTTCATCACTCGAAGATTTTTATCATGCAGAGGAGTCTGGTATTTCACATAGATTTAAGCTCTTTCTCCACAGAATAGTGAGGGCTCGTGCTAATGGTATTTTGCACCTTTTTTTAGAAATAAGGAATTCCATGAATCTGTTCCAGGTGCTGAGTGGGCATGTTTTCAATTTCTTTTTCGAATTCTATGGGATTAGTTCTAATATCAGTTATTTGGTGTATGTGTTGCCGGGTCACAGCATGGAGAAGATCCTGGCCTAGACCCGTCCTGGCGAACCTACCGTACCTTCCTGGCCAAGACCCGACCTGGTGAACCTACTGTACCTTCCTGGCCAAGACCCATCCTGGTGAACCTACCGTGCCTTCCTGGCCAAGACCCGACCTGGTGAACCTACTGTACCTTCCTGGCCAAGACCCGACCTGGTGAACCTACTGTACCTTCCTGGCCAAGACCCATCCTGGTGAACCTACCGTGCCTTCCTGGCCAAGACCCGACCTGGTGAACCTACTGTACCTTCCTGGCCAAGACCCGTCCTGGTGAACCTACCGTACCTTCCTGGCCAAGACCCGACCTGGTGAACCTACTGTACCTTCCTGGCCAAGACCCGACCTGGTGAACCTACTGTACCTTCCTGGCCAAGACCCATCCTGGTGAACCTACTGTACCTTCCTGGTCAAGACCCGTCCTGGCGAACCTACCGTACCTTCCTTGCCAAGACCCGTCCTGGTGAACCTACTGTACCTTCCTGGCCAAGACCCATCCTGGTGAACCTACCGTGCCTTCCTGGCCAAGACCCATCCTGGTGAACCTACCGTACCTTCCTGGCCAAGACCCGTCCTGGTGAACCTTCCGTACCTTCCTGGCCAAGACCCGTCCTGGTGAACCTTCCGTACCTTCCTGGCCAAGACCCGTCCTGGTGAACCTACCTGTGCCTTCCTGGTAAAGACCCGTCTTGGTGAACCTACTGTACCTTCCTGGTCAAGACCCGTCCTGGTGAACCTACCTTTGATATACCTTTGATATACCTTTGAAGAGTTTCGAGAGTATCTACTCTCTGAGCCCGGCCATGGGCCAGGCTCGTCTGGTGCTTGCCTGGTCAACCAGGCTGTTGCTGCTGGAGGCCCGCTGCCCCACATATCCATCACAGCCTGGTTGATCTGGCACCTGGTGAAGATATTTGTCCAGTTTCCTCTTGAAGGCTTCTACACTGGTTCCAGCCGTGTTTCGGATATCTTCTGGTAAGATGTTGAATAGTCTGGGACCCCGGATGTTAATACAGTGCTCCCGTATTGTCCCCACCGCACCCCTGCTCCTCACTGGGTTTATTTTACACTTTCTCCCATATCTCTCACTCCAGTATGTTGTTATGGCAGTGTGCAGATTTGGGACCAGGCCCTCAAGTACTTTCCATGTATATATTATCATGTATCTCTCTCTCCTCCGCTCCAATGAGTACATGTTCAAGACTTGAAGGCGTTCCCAATAATTTAGATGTTTCAATGGCTCAATGTGAGCCGTAAACGATCTCTGGATTTGTTCCAGCTCTGCTATTTCTCCTGCCCTGAACGGGGCCGTCAGCACTGAGCAGTATTCTAAGTGAGGGAGCACTAGCGATTTGAATAGTGTCACCATCGGCATTATTTCCCTTGTTTTGAAAGTTCTCAATACCCACCCCGTCATCTTCCTGGCTGTTGTGATCTTTGTCTTGTTATGGTCTTTAAACGACAGATCAGCAGACATAATTATTCCCAAGTCCTTTACGTGTTCCTTTCGTTCTATGTGGTGACCCTCTTGCGTTTTGTATATAGTGTTCCTTTTGAGTTCTTCATTTTTCCATACCTAAGCAGCTGAAACTTATCACCATTGAACGTCATGTTGTTCTCCACTGCCCATTGGAAGACCCTGCTTATGTCCTCCTGTAATTTTTCAGTGTCCTCTACCGTAGTGACTTTCATGCTTATTTTAGTGTCATCTGCAAATGATGATACAAAAGTGTGCTGGGTGTTTTTATCTATGTCTGCTATGAGGATGAGAAACAGCAGAGGTGCCAGGACAGTGCCTTGGGGCACTGAGCTTTGACCTCGCTGATGCTGGATCTTGCCCTGTTCACTACTACTTTTGTGTTCTTTGTGTTAGGAACTCAAAAATCCATCTGCCTACCTTCCCGTAATGCCTATGGCCCTCATTTTGTGCGCTATCACTCCATGATCGCATTTGTCAAACGCCTTTGCAAAATCTGTGTAAATCACATCTGCGTTTTGGTCGTCCTCCAATGCCTCCGTAATTCTGTCATAATGGTTCAGCAGCTGTGACAGGCATGATCGACCCGCTCTAAAGCCATGCTGGTTCGGGTTATGTTGGTTGTGCTGGTCCATGAACTTTGTAATCTGCCGTCTCATCACTCTTTCAAAGATTTTTATGATGTGAGAAGTGAGGGCTACTGGTCTGTAATTTTTAGCTAGTGCTCTACTACCTCCCTTATGCAAAGGAGCTATGTC
This sequence comes from Cherax destructor, assembly GCA_009830355.1. Lineage (NCBI taxonomy): Eukaryota > Metazoa > Arthropoda > Malacostraca > Decapoda > Parastacidae > Cherax > Cherax destructor. The sequence goes on along the minus strand of WNWK01008494.1, from coordinate 6,989 downwards.
TGCACTCTTTAAGGCCTCTGGAATTTCACCTAGATCTAAGCTCTTTCTCCACAGAATACTAAGGGCTCTTGCTAATGGTACTTTGCACTGCTTTATAAATAAAGCATTCCATGAATCTGGTCCAGGTGCTGAGTGAGTGGGCATGTTGGCCATTTCTTTTCGAAATCTATGGGATTTGTACTAATGTCGGTTAGGTGGTCTGCGCAGCCTTCTGCTGGAGTGAAAATATTTCTGCATTTTCTACCTTGCTGTCATTTAGTGGGTTGCTGAACACTGACTCGTACTGTTCTTTTAGAATTTCACTCATTTCCTTTTCATCGTCCGTATACGAATCTCCTCTCAATAATGGTCCAATTCTACAGGTAGTTCTTAGCTTGGATTTTGCATAGGAGTAGAAATATTTTGGGTTTCTTGCAATATCCTGTATGGCTCTTTGTTCCCTTTGTACTTCTTCTGTCAGGTATGACATCTTAAGTTTTTGCTCTAATTCTGTGATCTCTCGGTTAAGGCTATCTCTCTTCTGTTGCAACATAACTGTGTTTTTCAGCAATTCAGTAACCCGTTTTCTTCTCCTGTACCATCTCCTACGCTCTCTCTCTATATCTGATCTTCTTCGGGGTTTCCTCAATGGTACGTGTTTCATACATACCTTGTATGCTTCTGTATTCAGCTTCTCTAGGCACTGGTGTGGATTTAGGGTGCTCATGTCTGATTCCCATGATATGTCTGATAGCTCTTGGTTTATTTTTTCCCAGTCAATTCTATGGTTATTAAAATTAAACTTACTGAACATTCCGTCTCTAACATTAGTGTCGCAGTTCCCTAACCCTGAGTTAATACTAGTTTGAACTTCTATGATGTTATGATCAGAGTATATTGTTTTTGTAACTGTTATGTCTCTGATTAATTCCTCGTTGTTTGTGAATATCAAATCCAGGGTATTTTCATTTCTAGTGGGATCAATTATCTATACCTTCTTGGCCAAGACCCGTCCTGGTGAACCTACTGTACCTTCCTGGCCAAGACCCGTCCTGGTGAACCTACCGTACCTTCCTGGCCAAGACCTGTCCTGGTGAACCTACCGTACCTTCCTTGCCAAGACCCTTCCTGGTGAACCTACCGTACCTTCCTGGCCAAGACCCGTCTTGGTGAACCTACCTGTACCTTCCTGGTCAAGACCCGTCCTGGTGAACCTACTGTACCTTCCTGGCCAAGACCCGTCCTGGTGAACCTACTGTACCTTCCTGGCTAAGACCCGTCCTGGTAAACCTACCGTATATTCCTGGCCAAGACCCGTTCTGGTGAACCTACCGTACCTTCCTGGCCAAGACCCGTCCTGGTGAACCTACCGTACCTTCCTGACCAAGACCCGTCCTGGTGAACCTACCGTACCTTCCTGGTCAAGACCCGTCCTGGTGAACCTACCGTACCTTCCTGACCAAGACCCGTCCTGGTGAACCTACCGTACCTTCCTGGTCAAGACCCGTCCTGGTGAACCTACCGTACCTTCCTGACCAAGACCCGTCCTGGTGAACCTACCGTACCTTCCTGGTCAAGACCCGTCCTGGTGAACCTACCGTACCTTCCTGACCAAGACCCGTCGTGGTGAACCTACCGTACCTTCCTGGTCAAGACCCGTCCTGGTGAACCTACCGTACCTTCCTGGTCAAGACCCGTCCTGGTGAACCTACCGTACCTTCCTGGCCAAGACTCGTCCTAGGTTCACCAGTCTGGTGAACCTACCTGTTCCTTCCGATGGGATGAAAAAAGTTACTGCATTCTCCATCCTGCTTTCATTTAGTGGATTACTGAACATTGATTCTTGTTGGTTTTCTAGAATTGCGCTCATTTTCTGTTCATCATCAGTATATGAACTTAATGTTATTAATGGTCCAATTCTGTAGGTAGTTCTTAATTTTGATTTTGCATATACATGTACATAGAAATATTTGTTGTTTTTTGCAATATTCTGGATGGCCTTTTGTTCCCTTTGTGCTTCTTCTGTCTGGTAAGACAACTTAAGTCTTTGTTGTGTCTCATTGTTCTCTCGGCTAAGATTATTTCCTTCGTTGTCACATTCACGGTTTTAAGCAATTCGGTAATCCTCTTTCTTTGTCTGTACGTACTTCTACTCTCTCTCTATTTGATCTAGGTTTTCTTAATGGTACATATTTAATAAAGACTTTAAATTCTTCTGTGTTAGCTTTTACAGGCACTACCTACCTACCTACCTACCTACCTACCTACCTACCTACCTACCTACCTACAGGTGAGGATTTAGGGTGCTCATGAGTGTTTCCCACGATATGTCTGATAGTTCATCATTAATTTTGTCGCAGTCATTTCTGTTGTTGTTGAAGTTAAATTTACTGAACATACCTTCTCGTACATTGTTGCTGGAGATCCCAACCCTGAGTTTATACTCGTTTGTACTTCTGTGATGTTGTGGTCAGAGTATATTGTTTTTGTGATTGTTACAGAAAAAAATGCAGAGGTATGCAACGAGAATAGTCCTGAAGATAAGGATATGAGCGCTATATCTGAGAACAGAATCATCAGAGATATTATGATTACGAAGTATTAAATAATAAGAATGCTTAACATGATGACCATGGCAAGTCTGTTTGATAGACGTATACATAGCTTGAAGAATAGGTATGATAGGGGTAGGCCTTTCTCTCGCTCACCGATAGGCAGACGTTGATAGGCTGGGCTCGCCACGAATATTAATACAACACCTCCAATAACAGTTCATGGGTTGTATTGTACCATCACTTGGCAACCTGGACCCCTGACACCGCAGCCACGAGAGAGGGAACCCAGTAGCGGCCACCGGAGGTGAATACAAATAGGTGAGTACAAATGTAATTTGCATTCACTGAGGATGAACTCAAGCAGCCTCTGAGGCGAGCCACAGTCAAGCCAGGTGTGGCAGGTCATAGATGACCTAGACGCAACGGGTCACAGCACTGACCCAGGTGTGTCCAGCTGTGCCTAGCACAGATAATAGTATTAAGCGAGAAAGATACGTGCTAATTTACACCAGGGGAAGGTGTGAAGGGATTGGACCCAAACCTACGCACACAAATTACTCCCGTCGAGAGCAACAGGCTTGTCAGACGCTGCAAAATACCTAAAATGAAAAGCAGGTGTCATGAATTCACTGAGAAATCACAATACTATTCCTTCGTCTCCCGTTAGCTTCCAACTCCGCTATGATCTTCCACCCCCCTCCCCCGACCATCTCCTCCCCCGACCATCTCCTCCCTGACCATCTCCTCCCCGACTATCTCCTCCCCAACCATCTCCTCCCCCCGACCATCTCCTCCCCAACCATCTCCTCCCCAGCAATCTCCCCAACCATCTCCTCCCCAACCATCTCCTCCCCGACCATCTCCTCCCCAACTATCTCCTCCCCAACCATCTCCCCCGACCGTCTCCTCCCCAACCCCATCTCCTCCCCAACCATCTTCTCCCCGACAACTCTCCCCAACCATCTCCCCCCACATCTCCTCCCCCGACCATCTCCTCCCCAACCATCTCCTCCCCAACCATCTCCCTCGCCCCACCCTTCCCTGCTTCTTCAAGCCACTTCCTACCCTCCTCCCTACCCATGCCCTCCCGCTCTGGACCGGTTCGCGAGAGTAGAAAAACTCTGGAAACCGGTCGCAGATAAGTCTCAGGTAAACTGCCCGTGCGGGCCAGCGTCACAAGATAACGTCAACTCACCAGGTTGCACGCTGTAAGACGTATTCACCCTCTTATTTGTAGCTTAGGTTAGATTAACTTACGTTAATATAACGACACCTTACCGATGTGTATTATAGTAATGGTAGCCTGTCGACAGCCAGGTGAGTAACACACATGTGACACATATGAGCAAACTACAACACTGAGGATCTGACTACCTCAAACTACTACTGCTACAAGACTGAGGATCTGACTACCTCAAACTACTACTGCTATAAGACTGAGGATCTGACTACCTCAAACTACTACTGCTACAAGACTGAGGAACTGACTACCTCAAACTACTACTGCTATAAAACTGAGGAACTGACTACCTCAAACTACTACTGCTATAAGACTGAGGATCTGACTACCTCAAACTACTACTGCTATAAGACTGAGGAACTGACTACCTCAAACTACTACTGCTATAACACTGAGGATCTGACTACCTCAAACTACTACTGCTATAAAACTGAGGAACTGACTACCTCAAACTACTACTGCTATAAGACTGAGGATCTGACTACCTCAAACTACTACTGCTATAAAACTGAGGAACTGACTACCTCAAACTACTACTGCTATAAGACTGAGGATCTGACTACCTCAAACTACTACTGCTATAAAACTGAGAACTGACTACCTCAAACTACTACTGCTATAAGACTGAGGATCTGACTACCTCAAACTACTACTGCTATAAGACTGAGGATCTGACTACCTCAAACTACTACTGCTACAAGACTGAGGATCTGACTACCTCAAACTACTACTGCTACAAGACTGAGGATCTGACTACCTCAAACTACTACTGCTATAAGACTGAGATCTGACTACCTCAAACTACTACTGCTACAAGACTGAGATCTGACTACCTCAAACTACTACTGCTACAAGACTGAGGATCTGACTACCTCAACTACTACTGCTCAAGACTGAGGATCTGACTACCTCAAACTACTACTGCTATAAGACTGAGATCTGCTCCTCAAACTACTACTGCTATAAGACTGAGGATCTGACTACCTCAAACTACTACTGCTAAACTGAGATCTGACTACCTCAAACTACTACTGCTATAAGACTGAGGATCTGACTACCTCAAACTACTACTGCTATAAGACTGAGGATCTGACTACCTCAAACTACTACTGCTACAAGACTGAGGATCTGACTACCTCAAACTACTACTGCTATAAGACTGAGGATCTGACTACCTCAAACTACTACTGCTACAAGACTGAGGATCTGACTACCTCAAACTACTACTGCTACAAGACTGAGGATCTGACTACCTCAAACTACTACTGCTACAAGACTGAGGATCTGACTACCTCAAACTACTACTGCTACAAGACTGAGGGACTGACTACCTCAAACTACTACTGCTACAACACTGAGGATCTGACTACCTCAAACTACTACTGCTACAAGACTGAGGATCTGACTACCTCAAACTACTACTGCTACAAGACTGAGAAATCCAAATATTCTTCCTTGAAGCCTTTTTATCCACTTCTCCGAGGCTATGGGTCCCACAATTTGTACCAGATGTGGACCCCATTATATATATTATATATATATGTATATATGTCTTGCCGAATAGGTAAAACTTGCTATTTTGGTTTAAATATCAACGCTCTTCTTGCCGAATAAGGCAAGCAAAAATTTTTGTATGCAATAATTTCTCAAAAATTATTCTGAACCTAACGAAAAAATATATTTCATTGTATTTGTTTATTATTAAATTATTGTAAACTTATCTGAAATATATTTAATTGGATTAGGCTAAATTAAATTGCGCTTGTTAAAGTAAGGTTAGGTAAGTTTTCTATGTTTTTTTTTTGGTACAAAATTATTAAATTTTACATTAACATGAATTAAAAAATATATATATCTTTAAACGTACAAGAGAAAATTTTAGAATGGTCTTAATTTTAAATAAGTTCTAACTAATTAACCAATTTTACTTATTCGGAACGATATATATATATATATATATATATATATATATATATATATATATATATATATATATATACATACATACATACATACATACACACACACACACACCACACACACACACACACATACATACATACATACACACACATACACACCCTAGGACAAAATGGTAACTAACACACACACGGTAGCGGCCAGTGAAGAGGCGGGGCCAGGAGCTATGTCTCGACCCCTGCAACCACAACTAGGTGAGTACACACACACACACACAAGACTAGTCCCGGAGCTAAGGGATATTTTCTACGAGGAGAGGTTAAGGGAAATCGACCTGAAGACACTGGAGGACAGGAGAGATAGGGGGGGACATGATAACGACATATAAAATACTGAGAGGAATTGACAAGGTGGATAGAGACAGAATGTTTCAGAGATGGGACACAGCAACAAGGGGACACAGTTGGAAGTTGAAGACTCAGATGAATCACAGGGATGTTAGGAAGTATTTCTTCAGTCACAGAGTGGTCGGGAAGTGGAATAGTTTGGGAAGTGACGTAGTGGAGGCAGGCTCCATACATAGCTTTAAGAAGAGGTATGATAAAGCTCATGGCGCAGGGAGAGTGACCCAGTAGCCGCCAGTGAAGAGGCGGGGCCAGGAGCTGTGAATCGACCCCTGCAACCACAACTAGGTGAGTACACACACATACACCCTGAGAGAAATGCACCTCTCGGTGTACTCAGCAGTCTGTGCCTCTGTGTCGAGACTCAGCTCTTGGTCCCGCCTCGTATACTAATGTGATCACTGTCACTGATTTCTGGCCTCTTGAACTTTATCATAATTACACTTGAAGCTGTGTATTGAGTTTTCCTCCTCTACTTCAAATGATACTAAGTTAGTTTTTGTGAATAAATATTTATATATCATATTAATGGTGAGCTGGCCCTTGGCATGGCTCCGGGACTCTCAAGACTCATTAAAGGTATATCAAAGGTGGCATAAGAGAACGTTTCCGACACTTGCCGGAACAAGTGTAGAAGTTATCAAGATTATTATTATTATCAAAACTAAGCTTTAAACCTGTAAGTCATACAGTGCTGCAGGGTAGGATGTGTTGAAAAAGGAATATACGAAGATCAAAGAGCAGTGTGGGTTAGTGTGCAAGAGGCAGAGTTAGCAGTGGTAGTGCTAGAGGGCAAATATATTCAAAGTTGATATAATAAAACACTTGCAGACAAAGTCAAAGAGGGAGTCTGCGTCAGAGGTGGGGCTGTTAGCGAGGAGGTCAGGTAAA
>WNWK01008493.1:10000-84170 GCA_009830355.1 Cherax destructor | reverse complement strand
TATGTACACTATTACTCTTCACATCAAGATAGAGTTAAAGTGTCGGTTTTTTCTTCAATGTTTTTGAGAGCTTTACGTATTTGTAGTCCAGAGTTCATAGATGAAGAAATCTCTAAAATTTATGAAATAGCTAATGATTTAAAATACCCAAGAAACATAATTGATAAACCTTTTAAAATAGCTAGAAATACTTTTACAATCCAAAAAGGGACAACCAACCTTATTCAACCAAAAATATGTTGGTTCTCCTTACCATGAAAACTTGGTTGATATGCCTTCCTTTCTTAAGAATTTTAATATCAAAGTTGTATTTAAAAATCTTGATACAGTAAAAAGACTTTTGATAAAATATTCCCCCAAAATTCTGACGGATGTGTCTATAAGATTCCCTGTAAAATATGCGATAAAGTTTATTATGGTCAAACTGGTAAAAGTCTTGAACTAAGATTAAAACAACATAAATATAGCATTAGAACTGGACAAGATTCTAATGCTCTATTTATTCATGTGAGAGATTTTAACCATCCAATTGATTTTCAAAATGCTGAGAAGGTTGTATCAAGCAAGTCCATGGTTGAGAGAAATATAATAGAATCATGTTTCATTAAAAGCAGTTTTGAAAATAATATGAATATTTCTTTTGGTTTATATAAATTGGATTCATTTATAATTAATAAAATTTGGGAAGAATTTAATGATAAATTGGACTAATCTTAATTCTTGGGAAGAGTTTCAGGTCCTTTCTTATGTTCCTCTTCACAGAGTCGTGCGATGTTACGCTACTGTGAGGTGTAGTCTTTGTTAGTGGGATGTGACTGTGAGGTGTAGTCTCGCCCCTTATATAAGCCCTTCTTGTCATGTTTCCTGTTATAGTTCCTTGATAATGTGAGTAGTCACGAAAGCGCTTGGAATTCTTCTATTTTTTCATAGTGGTTTTCTTGCATATATATATATATATATATACTGAAGTTTACTTTAATCCCTACTTTTGGGATTAAAGTATTTTTGACTGGTGTTAAATATGTGACTTGCAACATTAATGACCCTCGTGTAGTTGATAGGCTTCAACTCTATTAACCAACCTGTTTGGGACAGTAAAAAAAAAGTGAACAATGAATCTATACGACAAAGAAAATTCCCAGAAACTTACCTCGTCCAGCCGATGGTATCCGTCAAGGCGAAATTTCTTTGGCCTGGATCTCCAAGACGCTGTTTCGCCCAGCTAAATCGCCAGATATTTCGCCATTTTGGCACGTTGAGGAGGAAGAGGAAGGAATCCCACAATAGTTCATTGTTCATTCGTTGTTCATTCGCGAGTGTTCATTAGGGAGGATGTGACCTCACTCATAGGACTAGTAGTGGATTTAAGTGGGAATCCCGGCGTCTGTCTACTGGCAGCCTCGTCTCTGGTTTCCTAGTCGTTATAACTTTCTAGCATAACACTAAAAACCTTGACAGTATGAGATAAAAAAAATCGTGGGTAAAATAGATGTACAGGAAGAACTTAAGAGGAGATATATAAATGGGATTGGAGAACAGAAATGGGTTGTAGACGAGGATTTCATGGGTTCCGCTCTGTGTAGAGCCAGAGTGGCTTGATAAAGCTCTAACACAGAGCGAAACGTGATTTGATAAAGCTGTACAGAGCAAAACATGATAAAGTTGTACTCAGAGAGAAACATGATAAAGCTGTATAAAGAGCGAAACAAGACTTAATGAAGCTGTACACAGCAAAACATGGGGATAAAGCTATACAGTGTAAAACATGACCTGATAAAGTACACAGCAAAACAAACTTGATAAAGCTCTACACAGAGCGAAACATAACGCTCTACACAGAGCGAAACATGATAAAGCCCTACACAGAGCGAAACATGACTTGATAAAGCTCTACACAGAGCGAAACGTCGCAATAAAACCGGTTTCTGTTCCTGTCTTTCCTTCAGCACAGTCGGCAGAACACTTTTGTAGTCATAAACGGGAATAATGAGAGGTAAAATGTGACACATAAGAATAACGAATATAAATTGGGTAATCGCGAGACAGTATGAACGAAAATTAACAAGATGAATAACTAAGAACAGAGGAAGAACAAGGATAAATAGCTCGTGAACAAGTACATGGAGAAGATGCATGGAGATGAACAAAGATAAGAACAAGGACATCGACATCAACAAAAAAATTAATGGCACGCAGATTTACAATAATAAAATGAATACGATTTTCTCAAGAGGCTGACGAGAAGGGCGGAGCAGCAGATGAAGGGTAAAGGAGGGACGGGATGGAAGCAAGAGAGGGAAGGGGGAAGGGAAGGGATAGAGGATAGGTTGGCAGAAAGGGAGGCAAAAAAAAGAAATCCAATCCAGAATGCCTAACCGCTCAAAATGATGCCTAGTAGACCCAATATACATGTATATAACTTCCCTTAGCATCATTAGGGACCTCACCACACACTATATCATCATTCCTAGCTGCAAATATCATTTGAAACCATCTCATCACTCTTCCTAGCTGCTAAATATAATTTCTGAGCCATACTACCCTATATGCTTGGTAGCGTTCTCATGTCATCCTAGCAGTAAAGCTTCGTTTGTAAACAATCCCGACCATCCTCCCAACCATCGCTTTTAAACCTTCCTATGTGCTAGGCATCGATCACAATCCATCCTAGTAGCAAAGATTCATCTGTAAGCAATCGTAGCCTTCTTCCCAGCCACCAAGCTTTCTAATCTATACCAACACTATATTTCTAGCATTTCAGTCATTTGGGCGTGCCAAAGCCACCAAGCTTTCTAATCTATACCAACACTTAGTATTTGCTAGGCATCGTTCACAGGTCATTTTAGTGGCAAAGACTGGCTCCTAAACCAGCCACCAAGCTTTCTAATCTATACCAACACTTAGTATTTGCTAGGCATCGTTCACAGGTCATTTTAGTGGCAAAGACTGGCTCCTAAACAATACTTTCCTAGCTGTACAACTGCTTAATTCCAGCCTCTGGTTCTTTCTATTGCTTCCCTTCCCCACCGACCTCATTGGTGTCCATCTTTCTGTATATCTTGTCTCTGTACCTGGATCCTCACGTCTATAAAGCTGCTATCAGTATTCCGTCTCGACTGCCGGACCAGGAAGGCACCTCCCCATATATAGACAGTGGGGAGAAGGGAAGGTCACCCCTTTACTGCGGTCTCCAAGGCAATGGGTGAGTGGGGCATCCACCCCCCCTTTGTCACATGCTAAAGTGCACTGGCTTCACCCTTTCCAGCTTGAAGTTGTCCCCTTAATATTATTTAGCTACCATTTAAGGGGTTCCCCTTTTAAAGTTGCATTCAAAGCATGGGGTTCCTGCCTTGAAGACACATTCAAAGTATCGGGTTCTGCCTTCATTGAATTGATTCGCCACTACACAGACGCTTTCAAAGTAACGAGATGCTCCCTTACAATGTCTTCAAAGTAATGTCACCCTTTGAAATTAGCTTTGAATGGGTGGCTCCAGAAAACGACCTTCAAAATAATGACCTAAAAATGTTCTAACGTTGACTTTGAAACATTCCAGCAAACAATCTGAGGAACACTAGAAGGGTGAGTTGACTAATGGGGTTTCAAGCCAATCGACTACACGAGGGGTCATTAAGGCTACACCTAAAGTTTTCACCACCAAAGGTTAGGTTAGGTAAGATTTGTCAGGAAACATGACAAGTGTTTCCTGACGCGGGTCTTATTCATATGATGACCCGCAGCTGGAGCTTTTGGTCATCTGACCGAGGCCTTCCACTGGCTTACTCCTCCACCCCTTTAAAAATTATGGTTATGATAATTATTTTACCACCAGACAAGAATACTTTAATCCCTAAAAAGAGGGATTACTGTAATTTCTCAACATATATACACTGATACAAATACCCCACTCCATGTATATAACCCGTAAAAAGTCCTCAGAAAAGGTCACATTCAACCGTAATACAAGAAGCCATTGGCGAAAGAAACGGAAAATAAATTTTTAAAACAATGCAAATACGCCAAAAAGATGGGAATAAAATTTTACGAACACAAATTACTAAATAGAAAACAACTTTGCCAGAAACTAAGAGCAATTTTATGAGAAAAACAATATAAATGTATAAAATAGAAAAAGATACAGAAATATAGGTTGACACAACATAAATATTTTAGAACCCATATTTACATATTCGTTGAATCCCATTTGGAGATGATTGCAGGGATATATAATATATATATATATTTGCTTGCACATATAGTGGTAAGAAATGTTAACAAGTTATTATAAGCCCGACTGAGATTAAATTGGTTGATTATAATTAACATGAAGGGTTACGCCCACTTAGTTTTCACATGAAATATACCGTGTGGGACTCCTCACGTTTTTATAATAATAATAATAATTTTAATAAATACTATGAAGGAGATAATGACGAAAATGATGATGAAGATAATGAAAAAGAAATAGAAAATTTTTCATTATTATTAACAGCGAGACCGCAATACATACCAACCAAAAATTAATTGGAAATGGGCACAAAAAAACAAGGGTTTGGGTCATTTGTGGTACTCTTCAATAGAGTCATTACTAAGTTTATATTACAACAGAGGTAAACCCACATGGGTCTTACAGCGCTGTTATATACGTCGTGCCATTTTGTGAAAAATAAGTTGTGGTGTGATTTATTTTAAGGTTACAGAGAGAAAGTGACTTGTTTAGCATATTTGGCTTTGATTTTTATGTGGTGTGTCCCTGGTTTGTTGATTTGTGACTTTTGTCTGGCTTTTTTTGGGTCATCCTAAGTAATTTACACTATGTATGATAACTGTACTTACGTGTACCTGTGCCTAAATACACTTACTAAGGTAGGTAGGTATATTATTATTATTATAATCAAAAGAAGCGCTAAACCACCCATAGGTAGGTATAAGGTTTGTCAGGAAACAGGACAAGTGTTTCCTGACGTGGGTCTTAGTTATATGGCCCACAGCTGGAGCTTTTGGTCATCTGACCGAGGCCTTCCACTGGCTTACTCCTCCACCACTTCAAAAATTATAGTTATGACTGATTAATAAACTTAGGTAGGTAGTATTAGGTTTGTCAGGAAACAGGACAAGTGTTTCCTGACGCGGGTCTTAGTTATATGGCCCACAGCTGGAGCTTTTGATCATCTGACCGAGGCCTTCCACTGGCTTACTCCTCCACCACTAAAAATTATATTTATGATTATAACCATTGAGTTTTTATATAATATAAACTTACTAGCTGGTGTTTTCTTTCACTTTACTGATGACTGTTGTTGTTATTGAGTCACTTTGGTAACCCAGTATCTGTTAGATGTTTTTAATTTATGCAGTGGGAGGATTTTTATTGACGTGATATGATTCTTCTGGCCTGGCAAGGTATATGTTGTCTTTTGTGGTCATGATTTGGTTGTTTGTCATGATACTGTCTGTCATGATATGGGGTTACTGATTGGTATGATATTGCTACTGTTTGGTATGATATTGCTACTGTTTGGTATGATATTGCTACTGTTTGGTATGATATTGCTACTGTTTGGTATGATACTGTTACTGTTTGGTATGATATTGCTACTGTTTGGTATGATATTGCTACTGTTTGGTATGATACTGTTACTGTTTGGTGTAATATTGTTACTGTTTAGTATGATATTGTTACTGTTTGGTATGATATTGTTACTGTTTGGTATGATATTGTTACTGTTTGGTATGATATTGTTATTGTTTGGTATGATACTGTTACTGTTTGGTGTAATATTGTTACTGTTTAGTATGATATTGTTACTGTTTGGTATGATATTGTTACTGTTTGGTATGATATTGTTACTGTTTGGTATGATATTGTTACTGTTTGGTATGATATTGTTACTGTTTGGTATGATATTGTACCGTTTGATATGATATTGTTACTGTTTGGTGTAATATTGTTACTGTTTGGTATGATATTGTTACTGTTTGGTATGATATTGTTACTGTTTGGTATGATATTGTACTATTTGATATGATATTGTTACTGTTTGGTGTAATATTGTTACTGTTTGGTATGATATTGTTACTGTTTGGTGTAATATTGTTACTGTTTGGTGTAATATTGTTACTGTTTGGTGTAATATTGTTACTGTTTGGTATGATATTGTTACTGTTTGGTAAATATTGTTCTGTTTGTGTAATATTGTACTGTTTGGTATGATATTGTTAGTTGGTATATATTTACTGTTTGTTATTTGTTACTGTTGGTGTAATATTGTACTTTTGGTAATATTGTTACTGTTTGGTAGTTAATATTTACTGTTTGGTATGATATTGTTAGTTGTATGATATTTTTCCCTAATTAATTAATTTTGTTACTGTTTGGATGATATGTTACTTTGGTATTCATATTGTTATGTTTGGTATGAATATTGTTATTTTGTTGATATTGTTACTGTTTGATATAATATTGTTACTGTTTGATATAATATTGTTACTGTTTGATATGATACTGTTAGTGGCTGGTTCAATATTGTTCCTGTTTCTGTCTTGACATTGTCCCCGTGTGGTGTGTTATTGTCCCTGGTATAATAGTTCCTGTTTTGTCCCATATTATCCCATTACTGGCGTGTCATAGCTTTTGGAAATAAATCACTTTGACCTCTTTTTTTGGAGGGGGGTGGGGAGGGACGTTATCCTAAATAATTTACACGCACGTTAAACTATGTATGATAATTGTACTTACGCGTACCTCTACCTAAATCAACTTAATATGTGACACTAAGGACAAAACACGAGTCCCACCTCTTCCAATATTCAAATAGTTGTTTACATCACAACAATCATAAGTTTTATGTGCAAATTTGAGGTTTTCGAATGTCACTATAATATTATATATGTGTGGAGAAGAGGCGTAATGGTTTGAGTAATGAATGAGAGTAGCAGGAGAGAGTGACGATGTATGAGTGAGAGAGAGTGACAAGGAATGAGAGTGAGAGTACCAGGAGAGAGTTACGCCACGTGCACTCACACACTCACAGTATTGAACACTGACGCTGCTGCACCTCTCTCTCTCTCTCTCTCTCTCTCTCTCTCTCTCTCTCTCTCTCTCTCTCTCTCTCTCTCTCTCTCAAAAACTCCTGTCTCACTTTATTTCGTTCACTTCCCCTCTGGTCTCATTGTCTCCCAAACTTTTAGGTATATACATCAAATTCACCGTCAAATTAATCCATCTCACATCGCCATTTTCTCTCCATTCGTTTGACCCAAGAATTTTTTTCGTTAAACTCCTTCAAATAATTTTTGCTTTGGTTTTCGTTCTCTATATTCCTTTGATATTATTAACACATATTCTTTAGACTATTAATATGTTCTTCAGATTCTTTTGCTTATTTTGGTGCTTAAGATTTAAAAGTATAAATATATATGTACGGTATTCTTTGTTTACTAATTGCAGGAATATCCAAGGAAAATATTTGGGACCATCGCTGTTTGAATATCAGAGGCGTGTCAGGCAGATCTCGACCTTGAAGTAGGGTGCTGGAAGGGCGAGAATGTCAGCATTTATTGACTTTTTTTTAGTTTATCTTCGTTCCTACGCCATTATTTTGCGTACGGACGCGGGGGTAACTCATCCAATTTGATGCCTCGGTTACATAGTCTCCCGTCCGTTGATTTCTGTTATGGAAATGGAAATTTTTGTTAATCGCTGTTGGCTTATGCTAGGCTAGCTTAGATTAGCTAGGTTTTTTTTATTTATTTTTCTTATATAAGATAAATTTCTTACATTGGCCATACCTGGTGTATACCTGGTGAGGGTTTCGGGGGTCAACGCCCCCGCGGACCGGTCTGTGACCAGGCCTCGTGGTGGATCAGGGCCTGATCAACCAGGCTGTTACTGCTGGCCGCACGCAGACCAACGTACGAACCGCGGCCAGGCTGATCAGGTCTCTAGGTGCCTGTCCAGATACATAATGACGTGAGTAGGAATTAGACAAGGATAATTCAATGAAGTCTAACCTGTTTCCATTAGTAAATTTATTTAGGTACAGGTACACATAAGTGCAATTATGATACATAGTAACATATGTGTAAATTACCTAGGATAACCTAAAAAGGTCAGGGGAAGGGACTTATTTTCATTAGGTAGATTAAATTATGTTTGACAGCGGTCAAGGTAAGACAATGGAAACTATAAGTGATTTGGAATTTATTGGTAAGGTTCCTACCAATGGCAATATATGATATTTTGTCGACTTGTTTGGGTTATCTCAGGTGTTACAGCAAGCTCAGGATGACTACTCCTGTAAGTGATGTGTATACCTAATCAGTATTTGGTAGACAGCAACCATCCAGGGAGGTACTACCCTCCTGTCATGTGAATGTAAAGTACACACAAGGCAGTACGTTGGTAGACAGCAACCATCCAGGGAGGTACTACCCTCCTGTCATGTGAATGTAAAGTACACACAAGGCAGTACGTTGGTAGACAGCAACCATCCAGGGAGGTACTACCCTCCTGTCAGGGAATGAATGTACACACAAGGCAGTACGTTGGTAGACAGCAACCATCCAGGGAGGTACTACCCTCCTGTCATGTGAATGTACACACAAGGCAGTACGTTGGTAGACAGCAACCATCCAGGGAGGTACTACCCTCCTGACATGTGAATGTAAAGTACACACAAGGCAGTACGTTGGTAGACAGCAACCATCCAGGGAGGTACTACCCTCCTGTCATGTGAATGTAAAGTACACACAAGGCAGTACGTTGGTAGACAGCAACCATCCAGGGAGGTACTACCCTCCTGTCATGTGAATGTACACACAAGGCAGTACGTTGGTAGACAGCAACCATCCAGGGAGGTACTACCCTCCTGACATGTGAATGTAAAGTACACACAAGGCAGTACGTTGATAGACATCAACCATCCAGGGAGACTGCTCTCTGGTGGGGCTAACTCTTGTGTACATGTGATGGAAATCCTACAGTACACTGTATGTTGGGATGTGGATTGCAAAGCCAGTGGAAGGCCTCGGTCATATGACCAAAAAGTGCCAGTAAATAGTTAAACAAGACACCTGCCAGAAAAGTTCATCTTAGTCTTCCTGACTAATATAATGTTATGACCACTAAAAGTGCCTAGTGTAAAATATATAAGGTCAGAGTTTAATAGTAGGAAATTTGAGACTCCCGCATTCTCTCTCTCTCTCTCTCTCTCTCTCTCTCTCTCTCTCTCTCTCTCTCTCTCTCATGCACACACACATACACACACCCATTCATAGCTTTAAGAAGAGGTATGATAAAGCTCATGACGCAGGGAGAGTGACCCAGTAGCGACCAGTGAAGAGGCGGGGCCAGGAGATATGACTCGACCCCTGCAACCACAACTAGGTGAGTACACACCAGGAGCTGAGTCTCAACCCCTGCAACCACAATTAGGTGAGTACAGTCATAAGGATGTCATGAAGTATTTCTTCAGCGATAGAGTTGTTAGGAAGTGGAACAATCTCGAGAGTGAAGCAGTGAAGGCAGGATACATACAAAGCTTTAAAAATAGGTATGAAAAAGCTCATGGAGCAGGAAGAGAGTGGACCTGGTCTTTAGTGTCAAGGGGAAATCTTTAAATTTAATTTTTTTATTAGCAAAAAGAGAGAGGACCCTTCCCCTACCACCCTCTCCCTCCCCAGGGTACTAGCTGGAAGTACCTTCCTTAGCTACTAGGACCCTTTCCCTACCCCCTCTCCCTCCCCAGGGTACTAGCTGGAAGTACCTTCCTTAGCTACTAGGACCCTTCCCCTACCCCCCTCTCCCTCCCCAGGGTACTAGCTGGAAGTACCTTCCTTAGCTACTAGGACCCTTTCCCTACCCCCTCTCCCTCCCCAGGGTACTAGCTGGAAGTGCCTTCCTTAGCTACTAGGACCCTTTCCCTACCCCTCTCCCTCCCCAGGGTACTAGCTGGAAGTACCTTCCTTAGCTACTAGGACCCTTCCCTACCCCTCTCCCTCCCCAGGGTACTAGCTGGAAGTACCTTCCTTAGCTACTAGGACCCTTCCCTTACCCCCCTCTCCCTCCCCAGGGTACTAGCTGGACGTACCTTCCTTAGCTACTAGGACCCTTCCCCTACCCCCTCTCCCTCCCCAGGGTACTAGCTGGAAGTACCTTCCTTAGCTACTAGGACCCTTCCCCCACCCCTCTCCCTCCCCAGGGTACTAGCTGGAAGTACCTTCCTTAGCTACTAGGACCCTTCCCCTACCCCCTCTCCCTCCCCAGGGTACTAGCTGGAAGTGCCTTCCTTAGCTACTAGGACCCTTCCCCTACCCCCTCTCCCTCCCCAGGGTACTAGCTGGAAGTACCTTCCTTAGCTACTAGGACCCTTCCCCTACCCCTCTCCCTCCCCAGGGTACTAGCTGGAAGTACCTTCCTTAGCTACTAGGACCCTTCCCTTACCCCCTCTCCCTCCCCAGGGTACTAGCTGGACGTACCTTCCTTAGCTACTAGGACCCTTCCCCTACCCCTCTCCCTCCCCAGGGTACTAGCTGGAAGTACCTTCCTTAGCTACTAGGACCCTTCCCCTACCCCTCTCCCTCCCCAGGGTACTAGCTGGAAGTACCTTCCTTAGCTACTAGGACCCTTCCCTACCCCTCTCCCTCCCCAGGGTACTAACTGGAAGTGCCTTCCTTAGCTACTAGGACCCTTCCCTACCCCCTCTCCCTCCCCAGGGTACTAGCTGAAAGTACCTTCCTTAGCTACTAGGACCCTTCCCTACCCCTCTCCCTCCCCAGGGTACTAGCTGGAAGCGCCTTCCTTAGCTACTAGGACCCTTCCCTCGCCCCCTCTCCCTCCCCAGGGTACTAGCTGAAAGTACCTTCCTTAGCTACTAGGACCCTTCCCCTACCCCCCTCTCCCTCCCCAGGGTACTAGCTGGAAGTGCCTTCCTTAGCTACTAGGACCCTTCCCTACCCCCTCTCCTCCCCAGGGTACTAGCTGGAAGTCCCTTCCTTAGCTACTAGGACCCTTCCCCTACCCCCTCTCCCTCCCCAGGGTACTAGCTGGAAGTGCCTTCCTTAGCTACTAGGACCCTTCCCTACCCCTCTCCCTCCCCAGGGTACTAGCTGGAAGTGCCTTCCTTAGCTACTAGGACCCTTCCCCTACCCCTCTCCCTCCCCAGGGTACTAGCTGGAAGCGCCTTCCTTAGCTACTAGGACCCTTCCCCTCCCCCCTCTCCCTCCCCAGGGTACTAGCTGGAAGTGCCTTCCTTAGCTACTAGGACCCTTCCCCTACCCCTCTCCCTCCCCAGGGTACTAGCTGGAAGTGCCTTCCTTAGCTACTAGGACCCTTCCCCTACCCCTCTCCCTCCCCAGGGTACTAGCTGGAAGTGCCTTCCTTAGCTACTAGGACCCTCCCCTCCCCCTCTCCCTCCCCAGGGTACTAGCTGAAAGTACCTTCCTTAGCTACTAGGACCATACTAAAACCATGATCTTAATAAGGTTTTATTATGGTCGTAGTAGAATAATATATATATTATACTAAGACCATATTACTGAGGCCTTATTATGACTATATTAAGACCATACTAGGCCATACTAAGACCATACTTGGCCATACTAAGACCATACTAGGCCATACTAAGACCATACTAGGCCATACTAAGACCATACTAGGCCATACTAAGACCATACTAGGCCATACTAGGCCATACTAAGACCATACTAGGCCATACTAAGACCATACTAAGACCATACTAGGCCATACTAAGACCATACTAGGCCATACTAAGACCATACTAAGCCCATCACCGCTTCACTGGACACTGGTAAAGACTTCAGTCTTCCCAACCACTACACGGCTCTCCCCGCCAGGCAACTTTCACCCCTGCGAACCCCAGCCACAGGGGTGGTAATAGCCTGCCCCGCGGGGGAGAGCGCGTGGGCAGTGGGCCGGGCGACTGTAACCCCTGCGAGCCCCTGCCGCAAGGGCGGAAATAGTCTACTCCTCAGAGAGCGCGTGGGTAGCGCCCATATATGGGGCATTTTAATGGAGGGTCTGGCAAGCCTAGCCTCCAGTGTTATGTAGGCTGCTGCAGCTGGTTCAGGGCACAGGTGCAGTGACAGCACCACCTGACACTCTACATGACCAGCTATTTACTTTACAATGAATTACCTCACTGGGTACTTTAATGGGATTATCCCAGGTTAATCTACACACACACACACACAGGGGCGAGAGCTGTGAAATGACCCTTGCAATCACAACTAGGTAAGTACACACACACAGGGCCGGGAGCTGTGAAATGACCCTTGCAATCACAACTAGGTAAGTACACACACACAGGGCCGGGAGCTGTGAATCGACCCTTGCAATCACAACTAGGTAAGTACACACACACAGGGCCGGGAGCTGTGAATCGACCCCTGAAACCACAAATAGGTGTCTTCCTTTGCAGATGACACCCGAATCTGCATGACAGTGTCCATCATTGAAGACACGTGTATGTATATATATATATATATATATATATATATATATATATTGTAATTGTTTTACATGATGGTAGGATTGCTGGTGTCTTTTTTCTGTCTCATAAACATGCAAGATTTCAGGTATGTCTTGTTACTTCTACTTACACTTAGATCACACTAACATTCATGTACAAGCATATGTATACACACCCTCTGTGTTTTCTTCTATTTTTGTACTAGTTCTTGTTCTTATTTCCTCTTATCTCCATGGGAAGTGGAATAGAATTCTTCCTCCGTAAGCCATGCGTGTCGTAAGAGGCGATTTTTTTTTTTTTTTTTTTTTTTTTTTTTTTTTTTTTTTTTTTTACATGATGGTAGGATTGCTGGTGTCTTTTTCTGTCTCATAAACATGCAAGATTTCAGGTATGTCTTGTTACTTCTACTT
The DNA here is from genome assembly GCA_009830355.1 of Cherax destructor. NCBI lineage: Eukaryota > Metazoa > Arthropoda > Malacostraca > Decapoda > Parastacidae > Cherax > Cherax destructor. Next base: position 71,269 of record WNWK01008493.1, on the reverse strand, counting down.
ACACTTAGATCACACTACACATTCATGTACAAGCATATGTATACACACCCCTCTGTGTTTTCTTCTATTTTTGTACTAGTTCTTGTTCTTATTTCCTCTTATCTCCATGGGGAAGTGGAATAGAATTCTTCCTCCGTAAGCCATGCGTGTCGTAAGAGGCGACTAAAATGCCGGGAGCAAGGGGCTAGTAACCCCTTCTCCTGGATATATTACTAAATGTAAAAGGAGAAACTTTCGTTTTTCCTTTTGGGCCCCCGCCTCGGTGGGAGACGGCCGACGTGTTGAAAGATATATATATATATACGTATATATATATATATATATATATATATATATATATATATATATATATATATATATATATATATATATATATATATGTATATATATATATATTATATATATATATTTATATTATAAGGAGATATCCACATATAGACATGAAAGCTGCAATAAAAATGAAGCTATATATTTCGACTCCCAACTTCAGCCATCATCAGCAGAATGTGACAAACATTCTGTTGACGATGGCTCCAGATGAGTCGAAATAATATAATAATATCTTTATTTACTACATGTACATGGTATATAGGCCTAGCTGACATCAATGACACTACTACGTATATAGAAAGCCGCTTGTTATGCTCTTAGAGCATTTCGAGCAAATTAGGTCAGTTTTTGTCCCAGGATGCGACCCACACCAGTTGACTAACTCCCAGGTACCCATTTTACTGATGGGTGAACATAGACTACCGGTGTAAAGAAACATGTCCAATGTTTCTACCCTTACTGGGAATCGAACCCATAACCTCGCCGTGTGAAGCGAGAGCTTTAGCCACCAAGCCAAGGGGCACCATAACCACTGTCTTCTTACGTACACACATGGGGTGGCGCTCCTTCAGTAGCACTACAGTATTACCATTATCAATATACGTATAAATAAAAATTTATCCCTGAAGGGGGATCTTATAGTAGGCCTATTTTTTTTTTTACTTCCTCCAAGGGTTTTATTTTTTATCTCCAGAACACCTCGTCCTATCGGCTTCAAATTTACAACACCGGTGTAGTGTTAATAGGGAGCCGTTCATGGCATTCTTGGCACGGGCAGCTGTCTCCTGACCAGTTTTATATACGTAGGTTTATTTAGACACAGGTACACATAAGTACAATTATCATACATAGTGTAAATTACCCAGGATAACCCAAAAAAAGCCAGTGACTTATTTCCAATGGGGTCCTTGATTTCCACTGTGGTAATTTTATTTTCATTGGGCCCTTGATTTTTCATTGGGACCTTGATTTCCATTAGTTCCTTGATTTCAATTAGAGATCCTTGATTTCCATTGGAGTAATTTTATTTTCATTGGGGTCCTTTTTTTCCATTGGGGACCTTTTTTCCATTGGGGACCTTTTTTCCATTGGGGCCCTTGATTTTTATTGGGAGTCATTGATTTTCATTGGGGGTCATTCCCAGTTTGAGTTTCCATAACCTTCTGGTCGACTTAAGACTTTCATTATTATTAGAATCACAAGTAAGAGCTAAACCCACAAGGGTCATACAGGTTCAAACCTTCAACAGTGGTATATCCCACTGATGAGACGGTAGGGAGTCTGGTTAAGGTGTGCTGGTGACAACTTGCTTATTGTTTTTAAAATGCTACAGTTGCAGTCATTGTTTCATACGTCTTGTGAGAATGACGAATGTGTAAATGCAAATTTGTTAACATGTAACATAGTTAAGAAAATAATTAACCTCAGTTCACACATTGAGCTCTGTGATTTGATCCCCGGTACGGGTGGAAACATTAGGACGTTTCCTTAAGACACCTGATGTCCTTGTTCACCTAGCAGTAAGTAGGTACCTGGGTGTTAGTCATCTTACAGCTGCTGCCCATGTTCAACCAGCAGTAAAACAGGTACCTGAGTGTTATGCGACTGGTGTGGGTCGCATCCTGGGGACAAAATTAACCTAATTTGCCTGAAATTATCTGCATAACCATGGATTTTCTATATAGTATGTCACTGATGTCAGCTATGGTCTGTATAAGTTGCATCATGTACTTGTAGAAATAAAGATAGTGGTACCCCGAGTTTCGTACTGCTCCCAACTCGAACAATTATGTAAGTACAGTGGACCCCCGAGTTATGAACACCCCGGAAATCGTACAATTATGTAAGTATAATATTGTAAGTGCTTTTGTAAGTGTATTTTTGGGGGTCTGAAATGGACTAACCTACTTGACATTATTTCTTAAGGGAGTAAATTCGTTCGGTAATGGCACTTGAGCAGGCTTCTGGAATGAATTTTGTTCGTTACTCGGGGGTCCACTGTATATTGTTGTAAGTGCTTTTGTAAGTGTATTTTTGGGGGTCTGAAACGGGCTAATCTAATTTACATTATTCCTTATGGGAACAAATTCGTTTGGTAACGGCACTCGAACAGCCTTCTGGAATGAATAAAGTACGAAACTCGGGGTACCACTGTATTATTATGTATTATTATTATGTATTATTATTATTCTCTGGAGGACAACTGCCACAGCAGGTAAAGACATAAACACAGAACAAAAACAACTTTTCGTTATATTTATTATACAGTAGTTTTAATAAAAATATTTACTGGTTAACTAAAACACTTTGAAAAACATTCCATACACAATTTTTTTTACAATGATCTCTTATATAAAATATAAAGCAGAATCTGGATGAGTGTCTTACATATTTAACTGTATTAAATACACTATAAATGAACTCTAAAACAATAAATTTATACAAAGAAACTACAAAGTGTTCAGGTACAAAAAATGACCATAGTGGGCTACAAAACTATCATTATACTGTACAATTTGAAAAAAAATTTCACATCAACCACAAATGGTCAGCATTATATATACTATATACACATTCACAGAAAAGTGCTAAACCCGGAGGGGTCGAGCACCACCTGGGGAACTGCCGGTAATCACGGTTTGTTCCAAGGAAGGGGAAGGTAGATATGCATGGATCAAAACATTTAAATATGGGAAACAATGCAAACACTGATCATGAAAAATGTTGTCTAATTGAATGTATTGATCAGTGCGCTGGTACATTCTTGGGGAGAGTGCTAAGCCTAAAGGGGTTTGGGAGGCAATGGGGAATTGGAGGCAATCAGGTTTGATCCAAGGAAGGGGAGGTGAGGTTCAATTTCTTTGATCAAGAGCCTCTCACCAGCATCAAGGACCCTCCCTCAAGTGGTCTGCGTATAAATGTCTCTTACTTATAACTTGTCAGTATTGCCTCACTACTTAAACCAGAGAAACGATTGCTCCAATTCTTTGGATCGAGAGCTCTTTGCGCATATCAAGGAGCCTCCTTTGAAAGTACTACAAACGGGCAAAAGAGAATAACAATAAAATAACATTCTTTAAAAAAAAAAAAGTTAAATGCAGTATGTATTTATAAGTTATTCTATAAATGATATAACTGGACCCTAATTTTTCTCTATGACTCCTAATTAAAAATTTAATTAATTACAGTATCATCATCTTCCCCCCTCCCCCCAAAAAAAAAAAAAATATTTCCTTGTGCAGTACAAAAAATGTGGTTTTCATGTAATAAGATATTACATGATACCAGTGTAGGGTTCTTGAACTGAGGAACTGGAGCCACCCATCCCTTCTTTCAAATCAAATCAAAATTTTATTTTTTTGTGTAGTATTCAAATTGTAGTTTACATGTAATAAAGTACTGTTAAGCACAAAGAAAGCCACTAATATGTTTGAAGATTTTGGGCAGACAAACAGACTCAGACTCAGACTCAGACACAGACAGACAGACACAGCACACACTCACACCCACGCACGCATGCTTATACAACAGGCCTAGTGTCTAATCGACATGTGCCTAGGACAAAATGGTAACTAACACTCTCCCCCCTCTCTCTCTCTCCCTCCCTCCTCCTCCCCTTACCCCCCTTGGATCACTGACCGATTACCTCTTATTTCCCAGGCAGTGTATGACCTTACAGATCCTGTACTTTCCTATGAATACAATACAGTAATCTGTACACACTGGCTTTCACTTCTTACCGTAAGGGACATGTGAGGAATTACTGTAATGTGCTTCCACATTTGAGCCAGGAAATTACAGCTACATTCCCCTTCCTAATTACATCTCCCATTTCCCAAGGTGCAGTATGACCCCTTTGGGCTTAGCACCTCCAGTAAATACTTTATAATGCAGTAATACTGTAACTGCAGTTGTAATGTCAAAACTTGTGTAGCTGTGTATGTTCCAATTATCCAGTAGTACTGTGTAAAAAAATATTTTTGCTTTATTTGCACTGTCTCCACCTTTTTTGACTTCCAATCATTTTATAATTAGGCCTTGAAATACATGCGTAGAGCTTTTTCCTTTCAACCACGATATTTGTGTTAGGCCAGACGGTGAGGTGGACACAATACCACAAGCAGTGTAATAACATTAAGGACCAATAGTTACCTATAGCTCTACACTTTTCTTCAGGAACATCTTTTGCATTTAGTGAAAAAATGTTAAACAAATCATCAAAACTTTACCATAAACATAAGTCACATTTTCTGTTACAAGTGCATACTGCATGCATTTGTAGGGTCTCTGGTAATGACATGCTGCAAAAGAAAAAACAATAAACTTTTCTTCATTTTGCAATCACAGCTTAGTAGCTTCATATAACATAACTTCAAAATAAACTGTATGCAATACTCTCTAAAACTTACCATTAAAAAAACTTGCAACTCTGGTAGTATGTACTTTGTGTCTAACAGAGATCCAAGACAGTTGTCAACATCTTTCATTTTTACATCATCTCTCAGAGGAAACTCAACTATTAATCATAATTTTTATAAACTAGTTATATTTAAAAATTATTAACATTAATATAGTAAATGTCAGTTTTTACTAATGAAATTCTGAGTGATTAAACTTACTACAGAATCCTTCCTCTGTAAGCCATGTGTCGTAAGAGGTAACTAAAATGCTGGAAGCAAGGGGCTAGTAACCCCTTCCCTTGTGTAAATTAATAAATGCAAAAAGAAAATTTTTTGTGTCTTCTTTTTCAGGTCATCCTGCCTTGGTGGGAGACAGACGGTGTCAAAAAAAAAAAAACAACTTAATGAATTTCATTGGTGACAATTATACTTACAGAATAACTGAAGCCTCATTTTACTGAAACATGTCAATGTACTATACACTACAGTTTTTGTGTATACTGCATAGTGTCATCTTAGTGGAGCCTTACAGTAGGTCATGACATCTTCACTTTCTTGGAAAATGTTTTTGCCTGCTCGTCTCTTTTCTGCTTTTGTCTTAATTGACTATTAAACTTGACGGTTGTTAACCCGATAGTGTAATTCAGCGCTGACACTTTTAACTTGCGTTTCCCTGTCCCACAGTGATTCTTCACTTGCGAAAAAACTCTCTCGACAGCGCTGCCGTTAACCCTAAGGGGCACAATGGCCCTGTTGGGGTGCCTGCTGTGGAAGTTCTTGCACAAGCTTCTGAATCCATATAACGACAAGCGAAGGCCTTCCCAAGTTTGCCAAGACAGGAACTCCTTCTGTCGAGGATCCTTGAGGTGCAAAGCCGCTGTTGCTTAAAAGAAAAATGCAGTAAATAAATACACTTGCAAACAGTCTTAATAAATTAAAGTAAGCATTTTTAAAAATGCTCCTCTGTGCAGTGCAAATTTTTCATAAACGAAATTGAAAAAGTCTATGCAGGATTGAACGGTGCATGGAAAGGCCTTCATAAAAAGTGCTGTTCAATTTTGGATAGACTATTTTTTATTCCAATTCAAATTTTTATTGGCATGGAAGGCATTCAGGCTTGAACCAAGGAACTGGAGCTATAGTAAATAAATCAAAACTGATGAGTTGTATGCCAAAAACAGTAGTCTCTTACATCTGAATTAAACAATATGGCAGTCTCTCTCTAGATATATATTACACAAAATGGCAGTCTCTCTTATATCAAATAAAATGGTAGTCTCTCTTATATATATATAAATCTCAAAGTTTTTACCTACCATTCATGTCATTCAGCCAATCACAAAACCACTGGTAACCCTCCATGGTGTTGGTTATTGCTTCTTGTCGTTCAGACGTAACTCCCACGTTACTTAACAAGCCTTTCTCAAAAATTTTACTGGTTGCATTTAAAAACTCCCATGTTTTCTGCATAACCACCTTTGACTTTTCATTTGTTATTTGCTTAATTTCTTTTTCTAGAGCATCCACAACCTCAGGTTTCTGAAAGAAAACAAAATGAAGATAAAAGAAGTTTAAATTAACACACACACCAACATAGTGTACAGATCACCCTTGTTATTTGAGATAGATGTGTTCCTAACTCATGGTATGTAAAGAGAACTCAATAAAACATGTAAGACACAAGGATTCATTCTAAGATTATGCAAATTTTACATCTTGACTAATGTTTGCCAAAAACAATAATGAGCTTACTACACATGCACCAAATGGTCATATGCAAAAATAGAGTTAAATCCAAACTTTAATCATAATGCCTATATAATACAAAACTTGGGAAAAATTAATTTCTTTACTTAATTAAAAAAAAAAATTCTGAGCATACCAGATAGGCACCAAATGGCCATATATAAAAAATAAATGCAATTGGTGAAAACACAAATGAGAAAAAAAAAATTAATCCAAATTCAGGCCTAATCCTCCTCTCTTTTATCCTGCCTCCTTTTAGCACCAACCAACCAGCCTGTTTTTGGAGTGAAGTACACTTGTTATTAATCTGTGAATTCAAACCTCCTAGCTACTTTTCTCCTGTGAAGGGTTTTTGATCCAGAGAATTGGAGGTGCCTCTCCCATTCCCTGGACCAAACCTGATTAATCTCCCATTCCCCAGGCAGCATACAGCATACCTGTAATATTCTTGATGGAAGTAGGGCATATTTAAACTTGACTGCATGGCGCCGCTCAATGTAAGTCTTGCGAAGGAGTGGAGCAATTCTAGATTCGTTTTTTTCCATCCGCCCAATGTCGTTCTCAAGAAGCAACTCTAGGGGTTTCCATCCAAAGGAGATGCCACCATACTTAAAGTCTTTCGTTCCATCAGGTTGTGAAGAATGAAGGGCATTCATCATGTTGATGAGCTGTAGGGAAGAATATTATTCGTATTATATTCTGGAGGAAGAGCAAAACCCAAAGGAATCACACAGATACTGAAGAATGAGATGCAATCAGGCCAGATCTGATGAACAGTAGCTCCAATTCTTCAGATGAAGAGCCCTTCACCAGAATCAAGGACTTCTTCCCTTCCCTAAAGGGATAAAGAAAACAGATGCCACAATACCATCACTAGTACAATTCACAACAAAACCCACATATGTATTGGTAAACAATTTTTAAATGAACTTTTTATTCATCCTAGACCATTAATAATCAAGAACTCATTATGATTTGTATGCAAATATCCCGCACACAGGAGAAAGAAACTCATGACGACATTTTGTTCTGACTTAAACCATTAATTAGACACTAGTTAATAGTCCAAGTCAGACCAAAATGTCATCATAAGTTCTTTCTCCATGTACGGGTTACTTGTGTATTGTTCCAGACACAGTATTGTGACTTTTTATTCTTTATTATGATTTGGGTTGGATTGATATGTTGTCTAAATATTTATACAGTGGTACCCTGAGTTTGGTACAGCTCCCAACTCGAACAATTTTGTAAGTGTATTATTGTAAGTGCTTTTGTAAGTGTATTTTTGGGGGTCTGAAATGGACTAATCTAATTTACATTATTCCTTATGAAAACAAATTCGTTAGGTAACGGCACTCGAACGGCCTTCTGGAACGAATTATGGCCGAAACTCGGGGTACCATTGTATTCAACTTTTGGGTTAGATGTGAATGGGTTTGCTATATTGATGAAAAGTTCAACATAATCAACTATCAAGTTGTACAATGTGTAATTGATGATTCAGCAGAGTATGACTTGCTACATACTAGTACTTTTTATCTGTTAACCATATGGAAACAAAAGTGCAATGAATACTGGTCGATAGTATTCATGAATCCACATGGATAAAATGAAACAGATGAGAGGAGTACAGGAATAAAAATGAAAAAGGCACAAGTTAAATGTTTAATCAAAATTCTTCTTTAAAAGTTGATGTCTTTTGTCAATGTTTCCACTAACAGTAGAATAAATTACACACTGAATAATACAGTAAGTTATTAATTGCAACACTGAGTAACAGTAAGTTATTAACTACAACACTGAGTAACAGTAAGTTATTAACTATAACACTGAGTAACAGTAAGTTATTAACTACACCACTGAGTAACACAGTAAGTTATTAACTACAACACTGAGTAACAGTAAGTTATTAACTACACCACTGAGTAACACAGTAAGTTATTAACTGCAACACTGAGTAACAGTAAGTTATTAACTACAACACTGAGTAACAGTAAGTTATTAACTACAACACTGAGTAACACAGTAAGTTATTAACTGCAACACTGAGTAACAGTAAGTTATTAACTACAACACTGAGTAACAGTAAGTTATTAACTACAACACTGAGTAACACAGTAAGTTATTAACTACAACACTGAGTAACACAGTAAGTTATTAACTACAACACTGAGTAACAGTAAGTTATTAACTACAACACTGAGTAACACAGTAAGTTATTAACTACACCACTGAGTAACACAGTAAGTTATTAACTACAACACTGAGTAACAGTAAGTTATTAACTACAACACTGAGTAACAGTAAGTTATTAACTACAATACTGAGTAATACAGTAAGTCACTAACTACAACACTAAGTAATACAGTAGGTCATTAACTACAACACTGAATAATACAGTAAGTCACTTGAAGCAGAACACTTATGAAACATTAAAAATGTTAATCTAACAAACACAACCATCCTCTCTACAAACAATTTATATTTAAGATGAAAAACCAGGAACACAGCTTGTTTATGTGACTCAGAACTCTTGGACAATGAAAGTTGTGACTTACCATATGGTTGGGGCAAATAATCCATGATATTTGCAATGAAGGGTCAAATGGATTGAGAAAAGTGGGATGAAGTTGATAATTGACATCAGTATCAGCACTCAGTGAGCCTCGCTCACCCAGACTACTCCTCAGACACGCTCCATTTACGGCGGCAGTGTCGCACACGATACCTATCGTTTTCAGCTGGAAATCGTCAAAACTCTTGATTGTCCATAGAAGATGATCTGAAAATTTAGCACTTTCTATAAATGTGGTTCAATTATTAACCTAAAGAATAACTTGAAAGAAATAATTAAACAAAGCAGCATCTTGACAATTTAATTAACGATTATTTTTTTCAACACTCTGCCCACATCCCACTGAGACAGGGTGACCTAAAAAGAAAAACAAAAGTTTTTCTTTTTAAATTTAGTAATTTATACAGGAGAAGGGGTTAGTAGCCCCTTGCCCCCGGCATTTTAGTCACTTCTTATGATACGCAAGGCTTACGGAGGAAGAATTCTTTCCACTTCCCCATGGAGAAATTAATGATTACAGTGGTACCCCGGTTTACGATATTTTTTCATTCCAGAATGCTGTTCAAGTGCCATTACCAAACGAATTTATCTCCTTAAGAAAAGTTGTAAAATAGACTAGTCCTTTAGACCCCCAAAATTACACTTACAAAAGCATTTAAAAAAATAAACTTACATAAAAGGGTGAGTTTGGGGACCATCGTAAACCGGGGTACCACTGTATATAGTAGTATTCTTATTTTTAAATTCATTTGTCATTTCTCGCCAAGGCAAAGTGACTTAAAGAAATTACTTGGTTCATCATCAGCTCTGCAATGTCACCTGTACACCACCGGTTAAGGATATGTTAATCCCTGAAATATGAATTGGAATAAAGTCTCAGCATGAATAAAAAGCTACTGAATGAGTCATGGTGAATGTGCTTCTCTGTGTCATCACACCTTGGCAAGTAACAAACAGTGTGGCATAAACAAGGAATATAATCTACATTCAACATGCAGGTGAAAAACTGCACTGATTCAAATTACATGTGTACTTATCATGCTGTACTTTTAGCACATGTGCTTTATTTTGTAACTTCCATTATTTCTTATTAAAATTTTTTATATTTATTTTTTTTCAACACAACAGCTGTCGTCCACCGAGGCAGTGACACCCAAAAAAAGAAGAAATGTAAAGTTTTCTTCTTTTTGCATATACATAGTAATTTATACAGGAGAAGGGGGTTACTAGCCCCTTGCTCCCAGCATTTTAGTAGCCACTTACAACACCCATGGCTTATGGAGGAAGAATTCTTCTCCACTTTCCCATGGAGCTCATTATAAAATATCACTCTTAAACAAGAGCCTTATTTTTATAAGTTAAAAAAAAGAGAAAGAAAAAATGATCTTTATTCTCAATATTACATGAACTTCAACATTAGACTAGCCAGCAATATTTTATTTTATTAACACATTTGCCGTTTCCCACCAAGGCAGGGTGGCCAGAGGCATGCTTACACTACAGTTATAAAACTGCAACATTTAACATCCCTCCTTCAGAGTGCAGACACTGTACTTCCCATCTCCAGGACTCAAGTCCAGCCTGCCGGTTTCCTTGAATCCCTTCATAAATGTTACTTTGCTTCCACTCCAACAGCACGTCAAGTGTATTAAAAACCATTTGTCTCCATTCACTCCTATCAAACACGCTCACACATGTTTGCTGGAAGTCCAAAGCCAGCAATGTTATCTTTAAAACATTAACCTTTTCAGCAAGATGATATAAATATACTATTAATACAGCCTCTCCTCACTTAACGATGGAGTTCCGTTCATAAGACCATGTCGGTAAACGAATTTGTCGCTAAGTGAGGAGCATACTATAATGGTAGTGGGTTTGTGTCGTGGTTGATCAGACCCTGATCCACCACGAGGCGTGGTCTCAGACTGAGCTGCAGGGGCATTGACCCCTGAAACCCTCTCCAGGTAAACTCCAGGTAACCATCTTTGACATTGTTTTAATATCACCTTTGCACCATTTATAACATTTTTGGTATAATATTTTTAAATATTTATTCAGTCAGTAAATGAGTACGTACGTCGCTAAGTGAGGAGAGGCTGTTTAATAACATCAATAAGAAATGTTTTTCAACTAAGCAAACTGTGATGTCTACACACTTCTAAGACAGCTACTCAATGAGTGATGGTTAATACATTTCCTTCATTGTGTCCAACTACCTTAAATGGGAAATGGCCAGTGGTAAAAAAATAAACAAAGGTTGGTCCTGAGTAGTGAGAGTTTGATTAGTGCGAATTTCAATTTAGTGCGAAATTAATTAGTGCTATTTTTTCTCCCAAGCTCTTCAAATCATGCGCAAAAATTTCATACAATTCAAACAATGTGACCACTGCAAGGGATTCCTTATTCGTACTAATCAAGTCCTACCTGTACCCTGTATGCAAATACTTACTGGCTAGCTGCTGTCCCTTTAAATTTCTAGATAAATGAAAATAGGGACCAATGATGTCATGGTTGTAGCATACGTCGCGCCACACTGTTTGAAGTACACACTCATCAGGTCGTGGTGTTGTGACTTCCGCTGGCTTAGTGAATATATCAGTAAGATTCAACAGCTCCTCCTCACTCAAGTCATGACCAACCAGAGACTCTTGTATCCCATACCAAACAACCTATTCAAACACATAATACAAATAAGGGTAGAGAAAAGGACTTTTGCTTACCATACTCTCAGCTGAAATAACAAACATACCGTATTTTCCAGCATATAAAGTGCACAAGTGTCGGCTGGTTGCTGGCACGATGTTTCCAAGAAGTTGTAACGTATCATTAGTAAACAAGTGCTAAAGCGTAACCCAAAGCCTACCCTTGACCCTGACCTTGACCATATAAGGTGTAGGCTGATTTTCCAAGACTTTTCTATGGTAAAAAAGTGCCCCTTATAAGCCAGAAAATACAGTAATTAAAACCAACATTTCATTAATACTATACAATATACAAAGCACAGTACTGAGACATAAATTTGCTGTAAAGATTCCAAATTTTCATGTACTGTGGACCCCCGGTGTTCGTGATGCTCCAAACTCGAACAATTATGTAAGTGTATTTTTGTAAGTGCTTTTGTAAGTGTATTTTCGGGGGTCTAAAAGGACTAATCTAATTTACATTATTCCTTATGGGAACAAATTTGTTTGGTAACGGCACTTGAACAGCATTCTGGAACGAAAAAATCACAAACACCGGGGATCCACTGTACTTATGAAAAGATTTTGAGTCCCATTGAATTGTGTTTCCCAGATGCATTTTTTATGTGAAGGGAATTTTTTTGCAGTCAAGTGCATTATGGGATGTTAATAAACCCTCCATACAACGGACCATTATATGATAAACTTTAGAAATACAGAACGAAATTGCCAAGAAAACTGACTCGGAAACAATGGACAAAGTCCATTAGTTATGAAATTGTCCATTATTGTTACAATTATGGCCAAACATTCTCTTCTATATTCACCACCACTAACACACAGTGTATGACTAGTTAATACGTACTTCAAGCTGGACCGAAATGTTGTCATCCATTTCTTTCTCCTATGTATGTGTGGATTATTTGTGTATTGTACACAGTAAATATTTAGTTTAAAAAATAAAATTATAAGTGAAAATAAGCATCAAACATATGTGTACATGAATTTAAGAGTTAGAGCAATTATGTAATAGAATACGTACTAACCTTGGAAATCACTTTCATTTGATCGATGATTATCACACCTTCTCCAAGGCATGGCAGTCTCCCACTTGCTTTATATTCATCAGATATTTCATAATACTGCTTAGCTTGCTTGGCAATATATTCCTGAAAAAATAGAATGTTCATCAGAAAAACGACTACGAGAAATAAATTTTTTATCAACCACATTAATGTTGTTTCTTTCATGTATTTTTTTATTTATTTATTCTTCCATCAATAAACCCATTTGGTATTATTATTTCAGGCCAGACTTGAGTCCTGGAGATTTGAAGTACAGTGCCTGCACTATGAAGATGTGTTAGTGTTGCAGTTTTATAACTGTAGTGCAAGAGCACCTCTGGCAAGACAGTGATTGATGGTGAAAGTTTTTCTTTTTCGGGCCACCCTACCTTGGTGGGAAACGGCCGATGTGTTAATAATAAAAAAATAATAATTTCCTGTTTCCTTTATTGCATGTAAGTCTTCTTCTTCTTTCAATGCACCGGCCGTATCTCACCAAGGCCTAGAAGGTAAAACGAAAGTTTCTCCTTTTACATTTAGTAATACAGTGGACCCCCGAGTTTCGTAAACCCCGGAAATTGTACATTTATGTAAGTATAATATTGTAAGTGCTTGTGGAAAAGTATTTTTGGGGGTCTGAAATAGACTAACCTACGTGAAATTTTTCCTTAAGGGAGTAAATTCGTTCGGTAATGGCACTTGAGCAGACTTCAGGAGTGAAGTTTTTACGAAACTCGGGGGTCCACTGTATATACAGGAGAAGGGGTTACTAGCCCCTTGCTCCTGGCATTTTAATCGCTTCTTACGACACACATGGCTTACGGAGGAAGAATTCTGTTTCACTTCCCCATGGAGATAAGTGGAAATAAACAAGAACAAGAACTAGTAAGAAAAATAGAAGAAAACCCAGAAGGGTGTGTATATACAGTGGACCCTCTGTTTTCGCCGAAAATTCTTTCCAGAATGCTGTTTGAGTGCAGTTACCGAACGAATTTGTTCCCATAAGGATAAATGTAAATTGGATTAGTCATTTCAGACCCCCAAAACTTCACTTACAGAAGCAATTACGAAAATACACTTACATAATTGTTCGAGTTTGGAGATAAATGAAAACCGAGGGTCCACTGTATATGCTTGTACATGCATGTGTAGTGTGACCTAAATGTAAGTAGAAGTAGCAACACGTACCTGAAATCTTGCATGTTTATGAGACACAAAAGACACCAGCAATCCTACCATCATGTAAAACAATTACAGGCTTTTGTTTTACACTCACTTGGCAGGACGGTAGTATCTCTCTTGGCAGTTGCTGTCTAATGCTATTAATGCTATACTGCACCATTTAAATGTCTTACCAAGTGTAACACTATATTACACCATTTAAATGTCTTACGAAGTGTAACGCTATATTGCACCATTTAAATCTCTTACCAAGTGTAACGCTGGTTTGTTTTCTATTTCAAGGTCATAGTCATTTATTGGAAAAAGTGAAGGCAGCTCTAGAATTCTGAATGACTCCAGTGACTCATAGGACTCGGTGCTGCGTTGGTAGAGTGCCAGGGCAATCCTAAAAGTAACCATACTCCAGCAATTGATAGCTTCGTTTTCGTACTGAAGACACGTCTTTTTAGCAGTCGCAGCTGAAACACAACAGAAATTTTCTCTTTACATGTATGAATTTATTAATTCATTTATTAATACATCTAAGTAAGGGACCAAACAATAAACAAAGCATATACAGTGGACCCCCGGCTAACAAACAAAATTCATTCCAGAAGCCTGCTCAAGTGCCATTACCGAATGAATTTACTTCCTTAAGAAATAATGTCACGTAGGTTAATCTATTTCAGACCACCAAAAATACACTTCCACAAGCACTTACAATATTATACTTACATAATTGTACGATTTCCGGGGTGTTCGTTAGCCGGGGGTCCACTGTACAATATTTTTGTACTAAATGGTTTAAAACTGGCAAGTTGAAGATTGAGACACTTATGCAACATATGGGGAATCTTTATTGAAGAAACGTTTCGCCACACAGTGGCTTTATCAGTCCAATGCAAAGCAGAAAGGTGTAAGGAGAGGAGTTTGAGGTAGTCAGTCCCTCAGCCTGGAATCGATGTGTTCAGTCCATCAATCTTGCAGAAAGTACAGCATAGGGTCATAGAAGTGGCTTATATACTGTAGTCAGGTGAGTTGAAGCAGGAGGAGGTGGGATCACAGTGGTGAATAATTTATGCGTTTTTGTTAATCAGTTCTCAATTTGGAAATTAGCAGTTGTACATTCCACCAATACAAGCAAGTCAGAGCATTCACTACATGGAGGCATTCAGAAATGCTATGCATAAAAAGGGGGCTTTCTTTAAAGTAGTTTATATATGACAATCACCCTAATTGTACGATTATTATTACTAAAAAGAAAAATTGTCCAAAATGCTCTGCATAGCTTTCTGAGTGCATTACTAAATGTCACCCATCTCTGTACAAATACTGTATCATGCTGAAATAAAATATTATTATTATTATTAATACAGTGGTCCCCCGAGTAACGAACACCCGGAAATCGTACAATTATGTAAGTATAATATTGTAAGTGCTTGTGGAAGTGTATTTTTGGGGGTCTGAAATAGACTAACCTACGTGACATTATTCCTTAAGGGAGTAAATTAGTTCGGTAATGGCACTTGAGCAGGCTTCTGGAATGAATTTTGTTCGCTACTCGGGGGTCCACTGTACATGTACTGTATTCCTCTTCATAGAAATTAAATTTATTTGTTTGTTTAATCTATTTTATTCATCTAAGCCCATAGAGAAACTAATTTTTTTCAAAAATGCTCAAATTGTCAACTTACAAGTAGAGTTACTAAGAAGATATGAGCCGTCTTCTACCTTGCCGCTGCTATGAAGCAACTGTTTGAATAAGCAAGAAGCCTTCTTCACCTCGCCATCCCACACCATCCGTGCAGCACGCTTCCTGGTGTTACTAGCCTCCTGGTCGTCCTCCTTGAAGATTTCGTGGATGGCACTATCGTTTTTCAAGGCCATTAGCACCTCCACAAAATCTTTATTTTGCTTACTGTTCAGAGTAAAGGATCTTTCTTTCATATTTTCAGACAGCTTAATTACATCAACATCCCTTGAAATATAATACCTGTAGTTATTTCTTCTCCGTCCATAGGATAAAATATCGTGAGAATATTTGGCAAAGACCACTTTATGCATGGTGGATGATGGTAGAGATTTATGAACATTTACATTGAATAATCTCAAATTCTTCTTTCTGTAACGAGCGCGATAATAGTAAATTTTGTGGTTACAGCATCTGCAAGTATAGGCAAAACCATGAACCTGGCTCATTGAAACAGAATTACCCTTTCTATAAAATTTTTCACAAAGTTTGTCATGGTAAGATGTTTTGCCGCCAAATGAGTTCTTATCGAAGGCACTGACGGGCACTTTAATGCCAACAGCTCTACAGGCTTTGACGTACGTTTCACTCACTCCCGGACAATATATGTACTGATTCTGAATAAATTTATTTTCAACTTTCTTTAATATATCTGTTGATGTAGTTGTATCATTGATGTCTGCTTTTTCAAACACTTTGCCAAGAACAATCATATTTACATTTGATTCATCAATGATGACAAACACTGGCCTCATTATCAGACTTCCATAAAAATCTAAGTCTCGCTTCTCTTCATCAACATAAAATGCTGGGTTTACGACAATTAACAAGCCAGCAGACGTGTGAGCTATTCTTAACCGCTCAGATCTGCTGATAAAATTAATTATTTCTTCAGGTACCTGAAAAAATAAATGCACATATAAAAATTTATAATCTCATTGCACTGAATATTTTGATTTACATTTATTATAATATACTACAGTGGACCCTCGGTTTTCATTGAAAATTCTTTCCAGAATGCTGTTTGAGTGCCGTTACCAAATGAATTTGTTCCCATAAGGACAAATGTAAATTAGATTAGTCATTTCAGACCCCCAAAAGTACACTTACAAAAGCACTTACGAAAATATACTTACATAATTGTTCAAGTTTGGAGGTGCACAAAAACCGAGGACCCTCGGTTAACGAATACCCCGGAAATCGTACAACTATGTAAGTATAATATTTTAAGTGCATGTGGAAGTGTATTTTTGGGGGTCTGAAATAGACTAACCTACGTGACATTATTTCTTAAGGACGTAAATTCGTTCGGTAATGGCACTTGAGCAGGCTTCTGCAATGAATTTTTTTCGTTAACCGAGGGTCCACTGTATATACATTTTCACATCTTTAAATCTATGCCTAACTTATATTTCTCAACAGTTTGAACTTTGATTATTATTATTGTTTTTTCAACATACTGGCCATGTCCCACCAAGGCATGGTGACCCGGAAAAGAAGAAAACTATAAAGTTTATCTTCTTTTCATAAACATTTAGTAATTAATGCAAGGGTTTACCAGCCACTTGCTCCTGATTATTATTATTACTGAAGATCAAAAAGGCACAATACGGTGACTGGAACAATACATAAATAACCTGTACTTAGAAAAGAGAAGTTAATGATGTTTTGGTCAGAGTTGGACCATTTACTAGTCACACTAATACACAAAGGTGAGGGAGCCAGTAAATGGGCCAAGTCGGAACATAACATTGTCATAAGCTTCTCTCTCCTAGGTGTGGGTTATTTGGGTATTATTATTATTATTATACTCATGGGAAAGTGCTAAATCCATAAGCATTAAACACCACCTGGGTATGGAGGGGTGGAATGTTATCAGGTTTGATCCAATGAAGGAGTGAGTAGCTCCAATTCCTTGGATTAAGACCCATTCGCCAGCCACTGAATTACTGCATACAGTAGTCCCCCTGTATCTGCGGGGGATGCATTCCAAGTCCTATTGTGGATATCCGAAACTGCAGATAGTAGTAAACCCTATACAGTGGACCCTCGGTTTTCGTTGAAAATTCTTTCCAGAATGCTGTTTGAGTGCCATTACCGAATGAATTTGTTCCCATAAGAACAAATGTAAATTAGATTAGTCATTTCAGACCCCCAAAAGTACACTTACAAAAGCACTTACAAAAATACATTTACATAAATGTTCGAGTTTGGAGATGCACGAAAACCGAGGGTCCACTGTATACGTTTTTCGTTTACATACATATGATAAAGTTTAATTGATAAATTATGTACAATAAGTCGAGAATTAGCATTTTGTCACTGATGGGAAGCACTTCACGGCTTCTCTTAGGCTTTGAAGAACTGCCAGCATTGCTATTTTTGTGCTTAGGTGCCATTATTAAGCAAAATTAAGGGTTATTTTTGGACCACAGTAAACTGTGGATAACCGAGACTGTGGAAACCAAATCCACAGATATGAGGGTTCTACTGTATATGAAAAGTTCAAAGTATAATTCATCTATATTTATGAAAGACAACAACATCACATTATACTTACCCATTTGGTATTGTTTTTCATAGACATGTCTGAAATAAATAAATAAATACTGTAAATAATTACAGCACATAAATAAAATGTATTTTACATACAGTACAGTATATTATACAATTAAAAACACAAATATGAACACATGCAACAAGGCATGGCAAAAGGCAGGAGAATGAAAAGAAAAGGAGACAAAATAAAAATAATAGAAATGTCTACCTAGGTAGTAGGTTGGTAGACAGCAGCCGCCCAGGGAGGTACTACCGTCCTGCCAAGTGAGTGTAAAACGAAAGCCTGTAATTGTTTTACATGATGGTAGGATTGCTGGTGTCTTTTTTTCTGTCTCATAAACATGCAAGATTTCAGGTATGTCTTGTTACTTCTACTTACACTTAGGTCACATTACACATTCATGTACAAGTATATACATATACACACACCCCTCTGGGTTTTCTTCTATTTTCTTACTAGTTCTTGTTCTTATTTCCTCTTATCTCCATGGGGAAGTGGAACAGAATTCTTTCTCCGTAAGCCATGGGTGTCGTAAGAGGCGACTAAAATGCCGGGAGCAAGGGGTTAGTAACCCCTTCTCCTGTATATATTACTAAATGTAAAAGGAGAAACTTTCGTTTTTCCTTTTGGGCCACCCCGCTTTGGTGGGAAACGGCCGACGTGTTAAAAGAAAGAAAGAAAAAGAAATGTCTACGAAATTATATGAGGAAAGATTATTAAAAATTAACAGCAGGTGTAATTATGTGGTGCATGGCATAGTGGTCTTACCATCTCACAATCAGAGGGTCTGGGTTTTATCCTGGGATGGGTGGAAATGCTTGGCCTGTTTCCTAACACCGGTTGCCACTGTTTACTTAAAACAGCAAACAGGTACAGTACAGGAAGGCCCCGCTTTACAGCGCTTCGCTTTATAGTGTTTTTACTAATACATAGAGCAGTTTTCAATTACACCTATTCTTCATGTATTCAGACTTCCTACAATAAATATATTCACCACTCACTATAAGCTAAGAATGAAAATATTTTAAGGTAAGTAATGTGTGTACAATATATGAATAATTTTTTTAGGCCTAGCTATACTGCTCACTTAATGATAATGTAATCATGTTATAGGCTTTTATATGCATTTGAAAGTAAAAAAGGCTATGATTCACTTTACAGCAAATTTTGCTTTACTGAAGTAGCCCAGAACCTAACTTGCTGTATAAGCAGGGCCTGCCTATGTTTGGGTGCTGGCTGATTGTTGTGGGTGACATCCTCGGGATGGTAATTCAGCCCCTAGACTGGGCTGAGCTTTAAAATTAACTGGGGGTAAATTCAGTGGTGTAGAAAAAAGTGAACAATAGGTTGAATAGATAAAAATCTTACTTCATAATAAAAGTAGTGTACAAAAGATGTGGTAAGTGACTACAAGTTGTAAGTGCCTGGACAGGGTAAGTGGCTGGATGTGGTAAGTGGTAGGGTATGGTGTGACTACAAGTTGTAAGTGCCTGGATAGGGTAAGTGGCTGGATGTGGTAAGTGGTAGGTTATGGTAAGTAGATAGAAGTGAAAATCTCAAGAGAACCACATAAGTGCAGAAGTGAGAGAATCTTACACATTGTTAGGCAAGTTTTGAATATCTTTCTGTTTATTACAAAACTAACGTCTCACAGTGAAAGTTTTAATCGTATAAGACTGACTGCACACAGTCATATGACAGTATAATTAAAAAGATTCAAGATTTTGGACAACAAATATTGTATTGTACAATATAACTGTCATACAGTCAATCATAGTATACTATACAGTGGTACCTTGGTTTACGATGGTCCCCAAACTCGCCCTTTTATGTAAGTTTATTTTTTTAAATGCTTTTGTAAGTGTATTTTTGGGGGTCTAACAGGACTAGTCTATTTTACATTATTCCTTATGTGGATAAATTCGTTTGGTAATGACACTTGAACAGCATTCTGGAACGAAAAAATATTGTTAACCGAGGTACCACTGTATAACCATTTGAAAAAACCATACTGTATACAGTGGACCCCCGGTTTACGTTATTAATTCGTTCCAGAATGCTGTTCAAGTGCCGTTACCAAACAAATTTGTTCTCATAAGGAATAATGTCAATTAGATTAGTCCTTTTAGACCCCCAAAAATACACTTACAAAAGCACTTACAAAAATACACTTACATAATTGTTCAAGTTTGGAGGTGAACGTAAACCGAGGGTCCACTGTACTACAGTGGTACCCCAAGTTTCATACTGCTTCCAACTCGAACAATTATGTAAATGTATTATTGTAAGTGCTTTTGTAAGTGTATTTTTGGGGTCTGAAACGGACTAATCTAATTGACATTATTCCTTATGGGAACAAATTCGTTTGGTAACGGCACTTGAACAGCATTCTGGAATGAATTAATAACGTAAACCGGGGGTCTGCTGTATTATTCCTTACGGGAACAAATTCGTTTGGTAACGGCACTCAAACAGCTTTCTGAAACGAATTATGGCTGAAACTCGGGGTACCACTGTATGATGCATAAGGGGATAAATATTACAAAAAATGTACTGCAGAAGCAAATTTAGAAATATCTGAGAATTATGCAATTAATATGTAGAATCATACCTGTGCCTTCTGAGGTCGTTCCCGATTTATCTATTGGAATTCTAATGAAGATTCCCTCGCTTGACGATTCTTCCCCCAGTGAGTTGGGATCATCGAGGTCTTCGGAATCACTGTTCATATTGTTGTCCAAATAATTTTCATCATCAGAAGCATCTGTTAATTAAGTAACCACATGTTAAATTTAGTTGGTTTTTGTAAATAACAATGAAAAATTCTGAAGGGAAAAAAACAACCCACTGTACACTGTACATACTTCATATTTTTCCAGATATATTTGAAGGCAAAATATATTAGGACAAGCATTTTTTTTTTTATTAACACATCGGCCGTTTCCCACCAAGGCAGGGTGGCCGGAAAAAGAAAAACTTTCATCATCATTTACTCCATCACTGTCTTGCCAGAGGTGTGCTTACACTACAGTTATAAAACTGAAACATTAACATCCTTACTTCAGAGTGCCGGCAATGTACTTCCCATCTCCAGGAATCAAGTCCGGCCTGCTGGTTTTCCTGAATCCCTTCATAAATGTTACCTTGCTTACACTCCAACAGCACTTCAAGTCCTAAAAAACATTTGTCTCCATTTGCTCCTATCTAACATGCTCACGCACGCTTGCTGGAAGTCCAAGCCCCTCGCACACAAAACCTCCTTTACTCCCTCCCTCCAACCTTTCCTAGGCTGACCCCTATCCCACCTTCCCTCCACTATAGATTTATACACTCTTGAAGTCATTTTATTTCGTTCCATCCTCTCTACATGTCCAGACCATCTCAATAACCTCTCCTCAGCCCTCTGGATAATAGTTTTTGTAATCCTGCACATCCTCCTAATCTCCAAACTATGGATTCTCTGCATATTCACACCACAGATTGCCCTCAGACATGACATCTCCACTGCCTAAAGCCTTCTCCTTGTTGCAACATTCACCACCCTGCCTCACACCCATACACATATATATAGCAATCTTTGAGGAAACAAAGATACAATGCTTCATATTGAACAAATCAGAAAAATTCAAGAATGCTATTTATGAAAAGACATCAGAAAGGATTGGTGAGAATGACACAGATAAAATGACAGATAAAATCCTAACAAGGTACATGAGAATAAGAATACAGGAGAGCACTGTTCTTATGGCTCAAAAATTAGTGACCCCAAATGATAAGTGAAAATTGCAAGTGGGTGGAAAAACAGCCATTTTTTTCATTTTCGAATACATCTAAAATGCTTGATAACATGTTAACACTATCATATATTAGGTGCTCAATACAGCTAGACATAAAAAAAGTTAATAAAGTAAAATAAATACACAGTACATACAATGCTTACCTTAAAATACAGCGCGGGTCGTCATTCTCTTATGCAACTGTTGTATAAAAATAGTATAACAGTGGAAAAATGGTAAAAGCACTGAACATAATGAACAATCACTTAATTGAAAACTACCAAAATAGTGGGAGTTCAAAAATAGGGAGCCAAAAATGCGGTGCCCTCCTGTACTTACATAATATAATATTGAAAGTACATTTTTTTTTTTTTTTTTTTTTCAACAAGTCGGCCGTCTCCCACCGAGGCAGGGTGACCCAAAAAGAAAGAAAATCCCGAAAAAAAACTTTCATCATCATTCAACACTTTCACCACACTCATACATAATCACTGTCTTTGCAGAGGAGCTCAGATACGACAGCTGAGAAAAGTCCCTCCCAGCTGTCACTATCTCAGACCCCTCCTTTAAAGTGCAGGCATTGTACTTCCCATTTCCAGGACTCAAGTCCAACTAAATCAATTAACTGGTTTCCCTGAATCCCTTCACACAATGTTACCCTGCTCACACTCCAACAGATCGTCATGTCCCAAAAACCATTCGTCTCCATTCACTCCTATCTAACACGCTCACACATGCTTGCTGGAAGTCCAAGCCCTCGCCCACAAAACCTCCTTTACCCCTTCCTCCAACCTTTTCTAGGACGACCCCTACCCCGCCTTCCTTCCCCTACAGATTTATACGCTCTCAAGTCATTCTACTTTGATCCATTCTCTCTAAATGACCAAACCACCTCAACAACCCCTCTTCAGCCCTCTGACAAATACTTTTAGTAACTCCACACCTTCTCCTAATTTCCACATTCCGAATTTTCTGCATAATATTTACACCACACATTGCCCTTAGACAGGACATCTCCACTGCCTCCAGCCTCCTCCTCGCTGCAGCATTTGCAACCCATGCTTCACACCCATATAAGAGTGTTGGTACCACTATACTTTTGTACATTCCTTCTTTGCCTCCATGGATAACGTTTTTTGTCTCCACAGATACCTCAATGCACCACTCACCTTTTTTCCTTCATCAATTCTATGGTTAACCTCATCCTTCATAAATCCATCCGCTGACACATCAACTCCCAAATATCTGAAAACATTTACTTCTTCCATAATCCCTCTCTCCAATGTGATATCCAATTTTTCTTTATTTAAATCGTTTGATACCCTCATCACCTTACTCTTATCTATGTTCACTTTCAACTTTCTACCTTTACACACTCTCCCAAACTCGTCCACTAACCTTTGCAACTTTTCTTTAGAATCTCCCATAAGCACAGTATCATCAGCAAAAAGTAACTGTGTCAACTCCCATTTTGCATTTAATTCTCCATAATTTAATCCCACCCCTCTCCCCAACACCCTAGCATTTACTTCTTTACAACCCCATCTATAAATATATTAAACAACCATGGTGACATTACACAACCCTGTCTAAGACCTACTTTTACCGGGAAGTAATCTCCCTGTCTCCTACACACCCTAACCTGAGCCTCACTATCCTCATAAAAACTCTTTACAGCCTTCAGTAACTTACTACCTATTCCATACACTTGCAACATTTGCCACATTGCTCCCCTATCCACTCTATCATATGCCTTTTCTAAATCCATAAATGCAATAAAAACTTCTCTACCTTTATCTAAATACTGTTCACATATATGCTTCACTGTAAACACTTGATCTACACATCCCCTACCCATTCTAAAGCCTCCTTGCTCATCTGCAATCCTACTCTCTGTCTTACCTCTAATTCTTTCAATAATAACCCTGCCATACACTTTACCTAGTATACTCAGTAAACTTATTCCCCTATAATTTTTACACTCTCTTTTATCCCCCTTCCCTTTATATAAAGGAACTATACATGCTCGCTGCCAATCCCTAGGTACCTTCCCCTCTTTCATACATTTATGAAAGTACATACGTCTGGTAATTCAAAATAAAAATTCTTATAGACAGCTGTGTATCTGAAATTAAAAGTTAATATTTAACAATGATTAGCCTGAAGAATAAGTCATATTATCATGAATGGAACAATTCACAACTCACAAAATGAAAACAGTGAAATCTTGGTTCATCCTGATCTATTATCAAGTAATGATAGTTGGTATGGGACTACAGGCAAATTGTAGCTGATAAAAATACAAGCCTACACGGCAGATTTTTTTCAAGTGCAATACAATTTTTATTTCAAATTACCACATATACAAAACATGCAATAATCTGAAGGCCCATAGGATGCACAGCATTTTGGGCAAAACCTAGACTAGACTTAATATTTACACAGGATTATAGTGTTTTTGTATTTTTATTTTTTTGAAAGTCTAATAAATGATATTAATAGGAATTAGATAGCTTATTTAAGATACTGCTAAGATAAACGAAATTAATAGGAATTAAGATACTACTTTGCCTGTAGTGCAGGCAAAGCAGTATCTTAAATAAGATATCTAATTATACTGTTTGTGTGGTTATCACCTACAAGTCACAATGATAATGGTGCAAGTCACACTGAGAAGTCCTCTAATTGTCATTTCCAATTTGTGGGTTAGTTTATAAATATTTGCCTTCCATGTACATACCATCACGTTTTTGCAAATGAGGTGATTGTTTGTTGATTTCTTCAGTTTCAGTGGATACCTGTGGTAAGTGAAAGAATAAGAACATTTTAAGTACAGTATAGTAATTATCTAGCACAACAATGGTCAAAGCTCCAACAATAAGGACAAATAATATTCTTGATTATTAAAGTTTAATACTAGAATAAAACAACTGACTGATTAATACCTGTCTTTCTTGATTACAGTGGTACCCCGAGTTTCGTACAGCTCCCAACTCAACAATTATGTAAGTGTATTATTGTAAGTGATTTTGTAAGTGTATTTTTGGGGGTCTGAAACGAACTAATCTAATAAAAGAACTGACTGACTAATACCTGTCCTTAATAAGAGGCCTCTTGCTGTTTATTTTATCTAACTTTCTGAGGGGTGGAATAATATTTTCTTCCTAATATTGATGGCAGCAACTTTTACCTTTTTGCAATTAATATTTTTTGTACCTCAGTGGCTGTCTCCCACCAAGGCATGGTGACCCAAAGAAAAAAACACATTTCCCATCATTCATTCAATTGCTGTTTTTCCACAACTGTGTTCACATCACAATTCATATTACTCTCCGACTGCAACATCTTCACCATATTTTTTTATGTTTTTTAACACACTGGCCATCTCACAACGAAGTAGGGTGGACAGAAAAAGAAACACTTTCACCATTATTCACACTATCACTGTTTTGCCAGACACAACATATTCTAAAGCCTTTTACATGCATTTGGGATTACTGAAACTGCAGGCTACATTATTTGATACAGTAAACACTGAAGATGTTCCTGTAGTTGCAAATACTGTAGTTTACTGTAATAAGAAGAGAGTAATCATGCTTGCAAGACAATACAAACAAGCACACAAGAAATACACACCCACAAGACATCCATTTATAAAAACATGTTCTATTTACATCATTGGAAATAGATTAGTAAAAAAAAAAAAAACATTTTATTGCCATCATTGTAAATAGTAAAAAAACATGTTTTATTTACTACATCATTCAGAATATATTAGTAAAACACATTTTAATTTAATTTACCATTTACACTCATAGGACATCCATTTCATAAATTTTACCTGACTTCTCTGCTTGTTACTGGCAGCTCCTGCTATGAGTAGGTCCTCTTGCTTTCTGATATCACATCTCGTGACTCTTGTTTTGGTATTCCATTTGACAGTGAAGGGTTCTTCCTGGTCCTGGGAATTTGCCAAAGCTTCTGCCATATACTGTGTCCCATCTGTCAACTCATCCTGTATAGCGGCTTTTCTTTTAGTTTTGGTATTGGGAAGCTTGTCATTCTCTGTATCTTGAGACGTGAAGACTTCATTTTGTTGCAGAACCCCTCCTGAGGCATCCCAATCTTTTTTTAGCATTCCTATTATGGCTTCATTTTCATTGTTTATTCTCCTTATTGATACATCTTTTGATCTTCCCTTCTCCAAATTATTAGATTTACTAAGTCCATTAGATATAATTGCTGTACTTTCACAATAAGAAGCTGGTTCACCATGAGCAGTGTCCCCTACTCCAGTACAATTGTCTAGTTCTGCGGCCTCAGCATCGGATTGGGGACAAGTAAATAAATATGGCACTGCTGCTAGTCTCAACACCTTACGTGGTTGACAGTGATCTGTAAAAATGGAAAGATGTAAATATGATTTAAATTACAGTAATGTTAACTTTTCAGCCTTCAAAAATGGTAGCTAATATATTGAGTTTGCTCTTTCCATAGTTCTATTATGGTATCTAGAAAAAGCATAGAAGCATAAATTTGCAGAATTCATTAATTTTTGGTGAATGCTGTAAATTATAGGTTAATCATCATAATACTATATATTAAATATCAATAATACAGTAGTCCCCTGTATCCGTGGGTGATACATTCCAAGACCTACAATGGATACCCAAAACCAGAAGCAGAAGCCTGCTCAAGTGCCATTACCGAACGAATTTACGTCCTTAAGAAATAATGTCATGTAGGTTAGTCTATTTCAGACCCCCAAAACTACACTTCCACAAGAACTTACAAAATTATACTTACATAATTGCACGATTTCTGGGGTATTCGTTAACCGAGGGTCCACTGTATATAAGTTGTTTTTTGTTTACATACATATTTATAATAAAGTTTAACTGATAAATTATGCACATTGAGTGGAGAATTAACACTCTTTCACTGATGGGAACCACTTCATGACTTCTCTTAGGCTTTAAGGAACTGCCACCATCACTTTTGCACTTTGGTGTCATTATTAAGCAAAATTAAGGGTTATTTTCATGCCGCGGTAAACCACGTATAACTGAAACCTGGAAACCAAATCTGCATAATTTCCACCTAAAAGTATGATACATTATTGAACTGCTTTACTTTTAACAAAGACTAATGCTGATGTGATTATTTGTCGATTAGGTATAGTTCAGATTATTATTATTTTCATTGAAAACACTAAAACTTTGTGGATGACAGAGTACTATACAGCAGAGGGTAAACTGCAATGCAATTAATTGTTTTAAATTGTTATCTCACTCAATTAGTCGCATTGCTACAATTAATAAATTATTATGTTCAACTTATATTCAAACTTTATAACTTAGATACACAATTATACACTTATTTTATAAATTATCAACCATAATTTTTTACCATGTAGTCTACTAATAAATAGTTCTAAGAATGCCTGCAATGCACAGCATATTAGGGTCTTTTGGCATGTACATCTCACTTGTACCTATGTATCATGTATCATGTCTACCTAACTATGTATCATTGTACCATGTCTAAATAAACTATTATTATTATTATTATTATTATTATTAAGAGACGAATGGGAGGGGAAAGAGACGGAGGTGTCAAGGAAGATTATGGTCTGAAAAGATGGTAATCGCAGCTGGTGAAGCAAACCAGTGTTAGTTATTAAAGAGAGGAGTGTCACTGAAGCAAAGGTGCAGAGTACATAAGTCAAACTTGGTGCTTAACACTAACAACTATGTCAGAAAAACATTTAAGTTCATTCAAGTAGTATAGGTACACATAAATACAGTTTCATAAATTATCATACATAGCAACATGTGTGTAGATTACCTAGGAAAACCCGAGTCAGATAAAGTGACTTATTTCCATTGGTGTCCTTGTAAGGTATTAATAATGTCATGCATAAGAGTAGTAGTATGTCATGCAGGTATTATGTCATTTATTAAGATACATTCTGCCTACTAGGGGATTTTTCAGTCAGTAGACTGAGCAAGCCCCTGGGTGGGAGAAATAATGACCTTTTTAAATGTCCTAATACCTGTATATATCTCTTTTCTGCATTCACGTTGAGTATATATTAGAATTTGGTGAGTTTTAGAGGATGTCACTCATGCGTTTGCTTTCCATTGATTAAAATTAATTTTTTTATTTCTTTTCATGCAGTACAAAATAATGTAGTTTACATTATTTTGTACTGCGGAAAGAAACCTACTAATATGCAATGCATTTCTTGCAAACTAATCAATGCTATAACCAAAAATGATCTACATAACCAATACCTTTCTATATAGTATGTCATTGATGTCAGCTATGGTCTGTATAAGTTGTATCATGTACTTGTAGAAACAAAGATTATTATTATTACTGTTCTTTTTATTCTTATTATAAGAAAAACGTAAGTTTAACAACCCGCATCCTTCCCCCACAAAAAAAAATTCCCAATTACGTGTCACAAGAAAGAGGAATAAGTAAGTTTATTCAGGTATACACAAATACAGTTACATAGACTTATCATATATAGCAGCATGTGTGTAGAGAACCCAGGATAACCCATAATGTTATAAATACCCTGAGACGATAAGTGCGATGGCTGGTATCTCCAGGGAGTGATGGAGTTGTTATAACTTGCCATCTCTACCACCCTATCATCCCTCCCATCACTAGTGTCTTGTTGTTGTTGGGTGTAAGGGTTCATGAAGGAATGGTTTATTTTTGTTGGGTGTAAGGGTTCATGAATATCTAGAGTGTTGTTGTGTTTAAGGGTTCATGAGGCTCTAGTGTTTTGCTGATGGGTGTTAGGGTTCCTGATTATTATTATTATTATTATAATCAAAAGAAGCGCTAAACCACAAGGGTCATACAGCATAAGGGTTCCTGAAGGTATGGATAACCCAAGAAAGTCGGTGCGTCATCGAGGGACTGTCTGTCTTATTTCCATTGTGGTTCTTTATTCTTGTCCCCCAGGATGCCACCCACACCAGTCCACTAACACCTAGGTACCTACTTACTGCTAGGTGAACAGGGACAGCAGATGTAAGGTGACTAACACCAGGTACCTACTTAATGCTAGGTGAACAGGGACAGCAGATGTAAGGTGACTAACACCCAGGTACCTACTTACTGTTAGATGAACAGGGACAGCATGTGTAAGGTGACTAACACCAGTTACCTATTTAATGCTAGGTGAACAAGAAGAGTAGGTGTAAAGTGGATAAAACCCAGGTACCTACTTACTGCTAGGTGAACAGGGACAGCAGATGTAAGGTGACTAACACCAGGTACATACTTACTGCTAGGTGAACAGGGACAGCAGGTGTAAGGGAGCATGCCCACCAATTCCACCCGTGCCGGGGAATGAACCCTGGACACTCAGTGTGTGTGAGGCGAGAGCGTTCTCTATCAAACCACGGGTTATAAAGTTTCATAAGGCTCTAGTGAGGTATGTTATCTTTGGTTGCAAGGACTCATGAGGACCTAATACTTATTTCAGGCATAAGCTTACATTTTTGTAATGGTCTTGAGGGGATGCAAGTGTCATGGGTTTACATATATAGTACATTATTTATATTTAACCAAGGTTATTATAACCCAGGGTAAGAACCCAGGAAAACAATATGACTTTTCTAAATTGGTGCCATTTTCATAGGTTGGTTTGTTAAGTTAAAAATCTATCAACTACCAGAGTGTCAGTAAGGCTCAATATCACCAGCACACCAATAAAAAATACTCTGATTATTAATATAATGATTAAAGTCCACTCTCAGTGTATATACACTGAATGACTTTAAAAACTGATATAACACAAATAACCCTCACACAGAAGAAATTTATAACTGCATTTCGGTCTGACTTGGATCATTAATTAGTCACACACCAACACGCGAAGGTTAGGTTAGGTAAAGTGTGTCAGGAAACAGGACAGGTGTTTCTTGACGTGGGTCTTAGTCATATGAAGACCCAACAGCTTGAGCTTTGGTCACCTGACGGAGGCCTTCTGCCGGCTTACCCCTCCACCCCTTTAAAAATTATGGTTATCATTATAAGCATTTCATCTTCACACAAAGGTAAAAAGAGCCAGTATATATACCACAAAAGGACAGGGACCTGACGAAGAGAGAAGGAAGAAAGAAGTGGAGATAGTGATATTGATATAGGTATCTTTGAACACTGTCTGACAATTTTGGGTTATCCTATGTAATTTACACTATGTATAATAATTATACTTATGTGTACCTGTGCCTAAATAAACTTATTTACTTCCTTCCATCACCTGTACCTTATTATTATTCCTTCCCGGATAAGTGTGAAGTGGGGTTCAATACGGTGTTAGCTGTCAGTGGCCCTATAAACCAACAACAAGTGGACGTTAACACATTCCTTGTTAATATTGGCGTAAGCCGTCAGTGGCCCTATAAACCCCATCAAAAACAACAACATATTGTTAATATTGTAGTGCTCTGTGAACCCATAGGGTTTAGCTCTCGTTTTTTTAATATATACAGATTGCCCTTCTAAGTATCTAAAGTTAATATTAATAACCCATTGTATCCATGTAGTGTATATGTAGTGAATGTATACCGTGTTATCACGTGATGCTTTATTCAGGACAAAGAGGGTTCATGATCCAAGGAGTTAGAGCTATTTTTATCTTTCCTTGAAGTTGATTACTTCCCATTCCACAGGCAGTGTGTGACTCCTACGAGTTTAGTGTTACAAATAAGCTTGCAAAAAGCCATGAATGTATTATTTGTCTGTTCATTCTAATAATAAATGTTGGCGTAAATTTTGATAAATTATTTACATTTAACATATGTTAACCCAACGGTGTCAGTGTGACTTATTTCCATTATGTATAGTAGCAGATTTTTTGCAATATTTATGGTAGAGAGAGACTTGATGCAGTGTAGACACTGTACCCCTCCTGGGAGATTAGTAATTAAGTAACTTTATTTAGGTACAGGTACACTTAAGTACAATTATCATACATAGTAACGTGTGTGTAAATTATCCACCAAGATAAGTCAAAGTGACTTATTTCCAGTGGGGTCCTTGAGATGCCTTGATACCAGTGGGAGCTTTTGATCCAGGGAACTAGACTTATTCTCCACTTCCTTAGGTTGATTCTGATTACATCCCATTTCACAGGTGCTATATGGCCCCTACAGGTTTAATGCTTCTACACAAATAAAATGAAAGATAGACAGCATTTCACTCTGTGTAGATCTTAATCTGAGAAAGACACAAGGATACCTTTATTATAATAATAATAATAATAATAATAATAATAATAAAATTTACTACAAGTACATGTACAAGGTATACAGACCATAGCTGACATCAATGACATACTACTATATAGAAAGTCCCTTGTTATGCAGAGCATTTCGGGCAAATTAGGTCCTTGTCCCAGGATGCGACCCACACCAGTCGACTAACTCCCAGGTATCCATTTTACTGATGGGTGAACATAGACAAACGGTGTAAAGAAACATGCCCAATGTTTCTACCCGAGCTGGGAATCGAACGCTTATGGCGATGTTTAGCCAACGAGTGACTTCATCAGTCCAGTCATTGTATTAATTGTATACATACTGACGTAGATGAGTGAGACGCTTTGATATCATTATTGACAAAATGTTCGCCTGCTCAGCAGGCTTCTTTAGTTGAAATACATGAGACAGTAGTAGTAAAGATGTGGATATGAAGTGAACAGTCCGTCAGCCTTGAAGTAAGTTAGAGGAAATGATCATCTCAAACTTCTTTGCTACTTAGCATATATTGTTTTCTGTATTTCAACTGAAGAAACCTGAGCAGGAAAAACCTCTTCATTAATAAAAAGACCAAACCATATCATGTTTCTTACTCATCTCCTTATTGATATAGTAAACCTTAAATATAATGGTTGGACTGGTGAAACATCAAAATAAAGATACAGTGGACCCCCGGTGTTCATCCTGCTCGAAACTCGCCCTTTTATGTAAGTGTATTTTTTTAAATGCTTTTATAAGTGTATTTTTGGCGGTCTAAAAGGACTAGTCTACTTTACATTATTCCTTATGGGAATAAATTCGTTTGGTAATGGCACTTGAACAGCATTCTGGAACGAAAAAATAACGAAAACCGGGGAGTCCACTGTACTTCAGGTGTCCTGTAGCTCACTTAGCTCACACACTGCAGTTCGGGGGTTGATCCCTGGTATGGCTGGAAACATTAGGGTGTATTTTCTTAAGACACCTGCTGTCCAATGTTCACCCATCAGTAAAATGGGTACCTGGGTGTTAGTTGACTAGTGTGGGTCGCATCCTGGGACAAAATTGACCTAATATGCCTAAAATGGTCTGCATAACAAGGGGCTTTCTATATAGTAGTATGTCATTGATATCAGGTAGGCCTGTATACCTTGCACATGTACTTGTAGAAATAAATATTATTGTTCTTATTATAAGTGTTGCACATATACGTATGTCTTACTCATTTACCTTTTAGTTTTATATATCACTAATGTGTAAGAGTGTTTATCTATCCAGAGTGAAATATTAATAACAAAGATTTACTCTGAATCAAGTCTTTTCTACGTATATTTCCATTATACTGTGCTGTTTGACTCTGGTCACTGCTTGCCAGTTGTGTACCCCTGCTGTGTGGTAACTGCTTTACTATTGTTATCCAAAGTATGGGTGTGTGACACAAGTGCCAGTGTAGGAGTGCTGAAAGCATAGTTCTTTCGTATAGTTATCTTTGTGATGAGAATAATATACCTTTGTGTATGACAGTGGTGATGTACTTAATGGTGTTAATATAAATGAAATGGTAGTGGTGGTGCCCATCTACTCTGCTTTTGCTGTGGTAATTGTATTTGAGCTAAGGGAAGGGAAAGTTCAGTTCCTTGGATCAAGAGCCCTTTGCTGGCATCAAGGTGGCCACTTTGAAGGGTATGACACCAGTAATAGACTTTTAGATCAGTTTTGCACCCATTTAGTCCTGTTTACATTTCTGTGCACATGTGCACTCTGCTCTCTGGCTGACTCATTCAAGACCATCTTTTCCTTACATTATACTATACTGTATGTGTATATTTACTGATGTATGTTCTTGTCTGCCTTAGAGCAGTGAATGATCTTGTTTTTAATGCTTGTCATGAATATTATTACATATTTTCTAATTTTTCTTTTTGTATTTTTTATTTACATATTACTGTACTGTACTGTTTTATTATTAATAATACCTGGATAAAGTTGTGACTTTAAATCCAACAAACTTAAGTGACTTTCTTATACTGATTAAAATAATGACTCACTTGGGGAGAACTGTTTTGTAAGTACACATTAATACCGTCCTTTCTTTCCTCAGATCCACTATAAAACATCTGCCATGATGTCTTACCAGGAGTATAGAGTACAGAATGTGAGTACAGTGCAGTATGGGATTCCTGTTTTAAGTTTAGCACTATTGTATTCAATACTAACTAGAGCTGTTAGTTGATAATTATGATGGGGTTTGATCTGAGGAAGGGAAGGGTAGCTATAATTCCTTGAATCAAGAGCCTTCACCAGCATCAAGATACATCCCTTGAAGGGTGACTATACCAGTACTGTACTGAGTTAAGAAAGGGAGGACTCTTTTGGCAAATGACGAATAATGAGAATAGATTTGATCACTCCAGTTATCACAACTACCATTTGAATTCCTTGTATGTTAGCTAAAAAAAAATTGACCAATTAGTCACAAGAAAATGTATATTATAGTCAAACTTTCAGAATTGCAGTCTTCCAAATTCATGAACTTTAAATTATCTACTTTTACCGAAATAACTTTAATTTTAATTCATGGCCGAGTAGTGCTCACACACAATGCAACATATTTTTCATTTTCTAGTCCACATTGTTAGTTTTGTATACAGATGCTATACATCATTGTGTGTTACTGTTATACTGGAATAATTTAATATGTGAAATTTTGTTGGAAATAAAAAAAAAAGTGTGCATATAGTTCTCATGTAATAATACTATTAGAAAGTCACTTGGCATCAAGTTCTAAATAAAGATTCAGTATAAATATCCCATAGTCAGTTACATTATTTATGGTGTGTATTTTTATAGCCATTTTTACTACTGTTTTGTAAATTATAGCCATTTTAAATAAAGTGTAGTAACTTTTGCCTAAGGTTTTGTGGGGTTTAGTTAACTGTCATAACAGCAAAGGTAAGTCAAACAAAAGTTAAATTTAGTTTGAAATTTATTAACCAAACTTTGTAAACTGTGAAATGGAGTTTAAATCCACAATATTGAGGGTGTTTAACTATAATAAGGATATCCTAGATGAGTTACATGAACC
This sequence comes from Cherax destructor, assembly GCA_009830355.1. Taxonomy (NCBI): domain Eukaryota; kingdom Metazoa; phylum Arthropoda; class Malacostraca; order Decapoda; family Parastacidae; genus Cherax; species Cherax destructor. The sequence goes on along the minus strand of WNWK01008493.1, from coordinate 36,875 downwards.
TATTCCTATGTTATATGTAAGAGTTTTGACATAGTTTCTGTTTAATCAGGCTCCAGCTGCTGCATACTACATCCCAAATTTCATCACACAAAATGAGGAGGAATATCTTATGCAGAAAATTTATTCAGCTCCCAAACCCAAATGGAAGGAACTTGCACACCGACGGCTGCAGAACTGGGGAGGACTACCACACCCTAAAGGGATGGTTGAAGAGCCTATTCCATCTGTGAGTATTACTCTATGAACACATATAAATATATTTTATTCGTACATCAGAGTTCATCGAATTCTGTGTGTTTGCAGTTGATGCAAAAACTTTTTTTTTTTTTATCTCCTTAGCCATTTCCCACCCTTACTCTTCCAACAGCTGTCTTGCCAGAAGTGCATGAAACTCACTGTTCAAATGACCTCAATTGTAACATCTTAATCCTTCTTTCAGAGTGCTCTTACTGTTCAGCACACGTCTAGAACTGAGATCCGACTGATCAGTTTCCCTAAATCTCTTCATATATCTTACCTTGATAATGATAGCATCATGTTAAATCCCAGAATCACTTATCTCCACCCACTTCAGTCTAACAGACTCGCTCATGCCTACTTGGATGCTCAAGTTTCTACCACTTAAAACTTTCACACCCTCCCTCTTGACCTATTCTACAGGCCAATACCTTCCATCTACCCCAGATTTGTACACGATTTTGGTCAGCCTGCCCTACTGTCCTAAATTATCAAACCATCTCACAAACCCCTCATTCACCACCTTCTAATTTCGTCACTCCATATTATCTGGATAATATTCACATCACACATTAATCTCAAACTTCCCATCTTCACTGTCTCCATTCTCCTCAATGCAATATTTAAAAATCATATGTCTCATTCATGCAAAAGTGTTGGCACTGCTATGCTCTGGTATACATACAGTGGACCCCCGAGTAACGTAAAAACTTAACTTCAGAAGCCTGCCATTATCGAACGAATTTACTCACTTAAGGAATAATGTCACGTAGGTTAGTCTATTTCAGACCCCCAAAAATACACTTCCACAAGCAATTACAATATTATACTTACATAATTGTATGATTTCCGGGGTGTTCGTTACTCGGGGGTCCACTGTATTTCTCTCTTTTCTCCAGTGATAAACTTTGTTTGTTCCACAGATGGCTTATGACTATCTACCCTTTTTTACTTCATCTACTCTATGATTCACATCGTCATTTATATACCTGTCTACCGACACAGCCATTCCCAGATGCTGCATCTAAGTACAGTGGACCCCCGAGTAACGAACACCCCGGAAATCGTACAATTATGTAAGTATAATATTGCAAGTGCTTGTGGAAGTGTATTTTTGGGGGTCTGAAATAGACTAACCTACGTGACATTATTCCTTAAGGGAGTAAATTCGTTCGGTAATGGCACTTGAGCAGGCTTCTGGAATGAAGTTTTTACGTTACTCGGGGGTCCACTGTACATTTGTTTCTCCATACTTATTCCCTCCAATTTTACATCTATATTCATTTTTAATTTTCCTTACTCTCTTATATATCCTAACCAGTGTCTTAATCTTCTTATTAATTCTATTTACAGCTTTTAGTAAGATATAACCTACTACATACATTTGGAATTCCTGCCACATTGCTTCCCTGTTCATCCAATTAAGTTTTTTTAAATCCATAAATGCAACAAACAAGATCTTACCATTGTCCATGTATTGCTCACTTGTACTCTTTTAATGTATACAAGAAAAGAATAAGAACCAGAGAGTATTGTTTGGTGTTAATAATTTCCTATAGCTATTGCAATAGGTTATATTTTTCACATGCTACACATTCAATTTGTGCACCTTATGCTTTGAACTATGTTGCCACTTAGAATTAGTGCTTCTTTTGCGAATACTGTATAATAATTTAGACGGCTATTGAGTTTAAAAAATTAAACTTTTATTGTAATACAGAATTGTATATATAGTACATACATATTAATCTATTCACTTTTCAGTGGTTACAGGAGCAGATGGACAAGATAACTACACTAAGAGCCTTTGAAGACAAGGTACCAAACCATGTACTTGTGAATGAGTACCTCCCGGGCCAGGGTATAATGGTACTGTATTACCACTCCTTTCTCTACAGTTGTTTTTGTTATTTTTCAAATGAACATATTAATTCTTTATCATTTTTACTTTACACTGTTGAACTTTATAGAGCATTTTCCTCAACAGTTTTAAAATTTCATTTTGAGAAAATAAACCTAAAAAATTAAATTTAGCCTAATCCTTGGAGTAGACATAAATGATTGTAGAGGATAAATATATAGTGGATGAATTTTTGAAATGATCTCTGCCAATACATATTAATATGCTATTACTTTTAAATTCAGAGTTTACAAAAATTTTCATTGATTTAGTTTAGAATTATCCTATACGTACATTCAGAGTACTGCAGCCTCGATGTTGCTGAAGAGCTCTTGCTCAGATAAATTGGAGCTACCCTCTTCCTTGGATCAAACTTGATTACCTCCCATTTCCCAGGTGCTTTATGACTGCTGTGGGTTTAGCACTTCCCATAATTATAATAATACTTTCTGTTCTTCAATTAGGGCACCGAGTTTCAGACAAATTTTCCTTTATGCATTTGTGTGTGCTCGAAATTACCCGGAAATGATAATATGTCCCACATTTGTAACGTAACATTAGTAAACAACTGCTAAAGCGTAACCTAAAGCCTACCTTTGATCCTGACCTTGAGTATACAGTGGACCCCTGAGTTTCGGTCACCTCGGAAATCGTACAATTATGTAAGTATAATATTGTAAGTGCTTTTGTAAGTGTATTTTTGGGTGTCTGAAATGGACTAACCTACTTGACATTATTCCTTAACCCTTTGGGGGTCCAAGGGGTCTCTCTGAAACTCGTTCTCAGGGTCCACAAATTTAAAAAAAAAAAAAAACTATTTTTTCTTATGAAATTATAGAGAATCTTTTTCCGATCATAACACTACAAAAATTATGAAATTTGATAAAAAACTAACGGAATTATGCTTTCGCGAAGTTAGCGGTATCCATGACATTTATGCATCGGCGATTTCGCCCACTTTGAGCCCTATTTTCGGCAAATTCCAATGTTTTAGTCTACTAAAATTATAGCTATTTCGCTAGAACTCTATTTCTTCTATCGATTGAGTACAAGAAACCGCCTATTTACCAATTTCAGCTACCCAAAATAGTGGTCAGAAAATGGCAATTTGGCCAATTTCACACAAATTTCAAACGATGCCAATTTCAAAATAGGGTCCATAATAAACAAGGCAGACATTCCTGGCACTAAAATAACATCTTCTCTGTTCATTAGTCACATCTCCAGGCCCCTCTTACATTACTTTTGCTTTCCATTTTGAATTTTTATTCTCACAAAAAAAATAGAAGATTTACTGTTATGTATACAACTGCATCATTGTAAAAATGGTATAAATAATATCAGCGCACTTGTGCAAGAATATTTGACTCTCCAGTTGATGTGTATTGGACGCATGGTGTGATTTGTTTACTCTTGAACATCGGCCAAAATCGAACATTTTCGCTACTTTGTGCTCAGTTTCAAGGTACAGTGGTCCCTCGGTTTTTGCCGAAAATTCGTTCCAGAATGCTGCTCACGTGCCATTACCAAACGAATTTACTTCCTTAAGAAATAATGTCACGTAGGTTAGTCTATTTCAGACCCCCAAAAATACACTTGCAACAGCACTTACAAAAATACACTTACATAAATGTTCGAGTTTGGAGATGCATGAAAACCGAGGGACCACTGTACTTGTCATCGTGAAACCAATCAAAATTATCTGTATTTCTGTAATATATCATCTATTATATAAAATGAGACTAAGAAAACGAGAATACAAGCATAAATACCATACGAAAATAGACTGCAAAGTCGCTGTTTTAAACCAAAAACACAGTCAGAGTTTTTTTTCCTCATTATGCACTGTGTGGTGCAGGAATTTTTTTATACTGCGCACACTGACCGCACAGACCCATTCTATCACATCTAGGCCTAACAGCCTGTTTCTGCTTGATTTGAGGGCGCTAGAATTTAGGCATACTAGTACGTCAATAACCCCAGGGCATAAGCCGTACTAGTACGACCAAAACCCCGAAAGGGTTAAGGGAGTAAATTCGTTCGGTAATGGCACTTGAGCAGCCTTCTGGAATGAATTATGACCGAAACTCGGGGGTCCACTGTATAAGGAGTAGGCTGATTTTCAAAGACTTTTTGTGGGAAAAAAGCATGCCTTATATGTCAGAAAATATGGTACAGTGGACCACCGCCTAACAAGCAAAATTCATTCCAGAAGCCTGCTCAAGTGCCATTACCGAACGAATTTACTTCCTTAAGAAATAATGTCACATAGGTTAGTCTATTTCAGACCCCCAAAAATACACTTCCACAAGCACTTACAATATTATACTTACATAATTGTACGATTTCCGAGGTGCTCGTTAGGCGGGGGTCCACTGTATATGTTATTTTCAGTTTGTTTACAAACTGACAAAAAAAAAAAGAGTAAGCACAAACATGGCCAAAATCTGAGTTAGTGAAGAAATAAATTTCTTAATGTCTCAGTTGTTTGTGGGACTGTGTAAATATTGTCTTCCACTTCTCCAAGTTAGGCTCAGAGCCCCATAACAAAATATAGTAACTTGAGCTGCATAGCTCCAATCTCCCGCATGACTGTGTTTTTCTCCACTGTCTGAATTTGAAGTTTGTTCTTTTCTGCCATAAAATACCTCATTTATTAACTTATATTTCTGTACAATTACCCAGTAATAATGACATTGATAGTGCATAGAGTTTCAGGACATTTCAAGCATGTGTATTCTCATGAATGATACAAAATTTGGAAGATAGGTTGAATAATAATGCTAGTAATCTATAGTACAGTGGACCCCCGAGTAACGAACACCCCGGAAATCGTACAAGTATGTAAGTATAATATTGTAAGTGCTTTTGTAAGTGTATTTTTGGGGGTCTGAAATGGACTAACCTACTTGACATTATTTCTTAAGGGAGTAAATTCGTTCGGTAATGGCATTTGAGCAGGCTTCTGGAATGAATTTTGTTCGTTACTCGGGGGTCCACTGTACTGTAATTAAAATTATTATAATCATGGGGGAGTGCTAAACCCATAGGGATTATACAGTGCCTGTGGAGGGGGGATGGAAAGTATTCAGTCTCAATTCAGGGAACTAGAGAACAGATCCAATTCCCTAGATCAAGAGCCCCTCACCAGCATCAAGGAACCTCCCTCGAGGGGACTATAATTAAAAAGAATTAAACATACATTCAACAGTAATTAAAAATGATGGAACATTCTACAGTATTAATTAGAAGGAATGAAATAAGAGACTTAATAGTAAGTTGAAAGAATGAAACTTAGAAAGAATGATACATAGAACTGGGTAACATTGAAAAAGGGTTTAGCAAATATTTTTGTTACTGGGTTTGGGTTTGAGAAGGATTTGCCTAGTATGGGGCAGTAGGCTGCTGCAGTGTTCCTACTTTCTTATGTTCTATTCTTTTCATTTTTCAGCCCCATGTAGATGGTCCCATGTTCTACCCAACCATCACTACCATTAATATTGGTAGTCACTCAGTGCTGGAGATCTACACACCTCTGCAGTTACATGAAGAAATGGAGCAGTCGCGAAGCCTTTCCATGCGAAACATCGGCTCACTCCTTCTGGAGCCTAGAAGTCTCCTCATTCTTAAGGAAGAGATGTACACTTCCTATTTGCATGGCATTAGTCAGGTCACACAAGATACTGTGACCCAAGATATGTTTAATTTTGAACAGTGTACTCCTATGCTTGGGGATGTTCTAACCAGAGGAAAAAGAATTTCTCTAACCATTAGACATGTTCCAAAAGTGCTCAAAGCAAAGTTAGTGTTTGGAAGAGCAAGATGATAATTTGAGTGACATGATGTAATTCTCAAGTGTTTAAAAATTACAAATATGCTGTGTTAAAATAAATATATTTTACCCAGAACTGGTGATATTTTAATTTCAAACCTTTTAATTGTTGTGATGGTGACATTAACCCTTTCAGGGTCCGTGCCGTAGTTCTATGGCTTTTAGTTCAAGGTCCAAACTGTAGTTCTACGTCATGAGCTCAGCTCACTCAGATAAGCTGTGAGCAGTAAATTTGGGCCAGGATATGAGAGAATACATCTATGTGGTAAGTGTGCAACACATAAAACAAATCCTGCAGCACACAGTGCATAATGAGAGAAAAAAAAAACTGAAACCGTAATTTTCGATTAAAACAGCGACTTTGCAGTGTTTTTTCGTGTACTTTTTATAGTTGTATTTGCGATTTCTTGATCTCATTTGATAGAATGGAAGATATATTACAGATATAGAGATGATTTTGATTGGTTTTAGTACTGGAAATGGCTTGAAACTGAGCTCAAAAGTAGCGGAAATGTTAAATTTTTGCCAATGTTCAAGAGTAAACAAATGACCTCACACGTCTAATACGCGCCAGCTGGTGGGTCTAATATACGTTCACAAATGTGGTGATATTATTTGTACAATTATTACAATATTGCATAACAGTAAATCTTCCATTTTTTGGTTTGAATAAAAATTCATTATGTGAATAAAAAATAAAAATGGAATTCATTTGTAAAGACTGAAAACGTAACTAATGAACAGAGGAAATGTTAGTTTAGTGCCAGTAATGCCTGCATTGTTTATTCTGCACCCTATTTCGAAATTAGAATATTTTGAACTTTGAGTTAAATTGGCTAAATTACCAATTTCCAATCACTTTATTTTGTAGTTGAAACAGTTGACTGGGCGATTTCTTGTGCTCAATCGATTGAATAGAAGTAAGACTAGTGAAATAGCAAAGAATTTGGTCGACTGGAATAATGTAATTGGCCTAAAATGGGAGTCAAAGTTGGCAAAATTACCGATGCGTAAATATCGCTGACGCATCAAAATTCGCGAGAGCATAATTTCGTCAATTTTCAATCAAATTTCGTACTTTTTATTTTATTACCTTCAGAAAAAGATTCTCGACCATTTCATAAGAAAAAAATAAGAATGTTTTTTTTTTTTTTAAATTCTTGGACACTGGCGCACCCCTTCCAAAAATGGCCTTGGACCCTGAAAGGGTTAAGCCAAGTGTTGTTCCTCTGACTGTATAATTGCACGTTTTTTTTTAATATCGAGTTTCTTCTGGAGGGGGGCCTTGAAGAATAAAAAAAAAAAATACCATGACTGGAACAATACATAAATAACCTGCACATAGCAGAAGGAAACTTATATGACGGTGTTTTGATCCAACTTTGACTAGGGTTAGTGTGTGTCTAGTTAATGGTTCGAGTTGGACCGAAATATCATAAGTTTTTCTATTTGCAGATTATTTGACTAAGGGTGCCTTGATGCTGGCAAAGGGTTTTTGATCCATGATATTGGAGCTACTCTCCCATTCCTTGAATCAAACCTGATTGACTTAAATTCTCAAAGGGCTGCATGACCCTCAAGGACTTGTGGACTTCCCTCAGGGGAGGTTCCTTGATGCTGGTGAGGGGCTCTTGATCTAGGGAATTGGATCTGTGCTCCAGTTCCCTGAATTGTGCCTGAATACCTTCCACAACACATGTGCTGTATAATCCTCTGGGTTTAGCACTCCCCCATGATTATAATAATCAGGGTATCTGATTATTATCTGAGCGCCTCTGCAAATACAGTGATTATGTATGAGTGTGGTGAAAGTGTTGAATGATGATGAAAGTATTTTATTTTTAAGGATTTTATTTCTTTTTGGGTCACCCTGCCTCGGTGGGAGACGGCCGACTTGTTGAAAAAAAAAAATCTTGATGAGCTTAGCACTTCTTGATCCAAGGAACTGGACTTCTCTGCTTTGACTTTCTTTTTATTATAATAATAATAATCTGCTTTGAATTACACCTGAATGCCTGCCATTCCCCAGGCACTGGATGATCCCAACTGGTTTAACGCTTCCACCAATATATTATTATAATAATACGTAATTATAGATGAGGGGAAAAGGTGGGTGGTGTACTCACCTAATTGTTATTGCAGGGGTCGAGTCACAGCTCCTGTCCCCGCCTCTTCACTGGTGTGTTGAAGGACACATTGTACCCCTGCGATCCTCACTGGGGAGGGGAACTTTTGCTTCTGCACTTATCATCGTCAAGGATCTTCCACGATGCATTACTCAAATAGTGTGAAAATCAAGCTGAGAAGTGAGACAGTAAGTGACTCGTCCAAACTAGCCCTTGCAGCTGTTGCTAGCTGCAGCTTGCAGCTTAAATTCAATGAGATTCTATCCCTCAAGGATGCCTTTATTGTAGGTGTCCCATTTCCACAAGACACCTGCTGTCCCTGTTCACCCATCAGTTTAAAATGGGTACCTGGGTGTTAGTGGACTGGTGTGGGTCGCATCCTGGGACAAAACTGACCTAATTTGCCCGAATTGCTTAGCATAACAAGGGGCTTTCTGTATAGTAGTATGTCACTGATGTCACCTATGGTCTGTATACCTTGTACTTGTAGTAAATAAATATATTATTATTATTATAGTCTGTACAGACGACAATAAGGCTGAAAAACTGATCACGACTACAGCTACAACCACCCTTGCTGCACGACAATTTCAAGTCACGTCTTCCCCAGCTTTGAGGACCAAGAGAACTGTGTTCCTCAAACTACTGGACAAACTCATCACTACCCAACCCATCGAAGACATCAAGAAGTCAAGACCAGAACCCCTGGGATACTGTGGAATATATCACCAAGATCTCCAACGCTTCTATGCTTAAGATCACCTTCACTAATAATAATAATATATTTACTACAAGAACATGTACAAGGCATACAGGCCTAGCTGACGACATCAATGATATACTATATAGAAAGCCCCTTGTTATGCAGAGAATTTCGGGCAAATTAGGTCAGTTTTGTCCCAGGATGCGACCCACACCAGTCGACTAACACCCAGGTACCCATTTTCCACCTCTTCGCAGGGAATCCAACCCGGACCCTTACCTTGTGAAGCGAGAGCTTTTGCCACCAGGCCACTGGGCACTGATGTCAACATGGCTACACAAGCTCTCACTAATGGCGTTCCACTACTTCCACATCAACACAAACTTCACTGAACCCGAGAGGTTCCAACACATCAAGCAATGTTAGTTGCTACTCTTACTTGCATACCACCAAGGATTGTCCTACCAAGGATAAGAAATTCTGCTCGACCTTCGTCACTGAAGGACATGATTTCAAGTCCTGTACCTCCACTACATCACCAAAATGACTGAAGTGCAAGACTGAGCACCACACTCTAGCTGCCAAGTGTCCAACAAGACGAGAAGTACTCAAGAAACCCAAGAACAACAGAAACTAACTACAAGGTCGACAACATATGCTGCAATCACGAAACTGCAAAAAGACACCACTAAAATAAAACCACACAATCTTTACCCTCCACCAGCAATGTGCTTACCTCTCATACCAGACGCTGAACCCACAAAAATCCACTACTGTATGATGCCACATGCACAACATGGCGAAACCAGGATCCTTTAACACGGTCATCAACGAACTCTTCTGGCTAAACAACATACCTAGTTTCACATTACCGGATTGTCCACCTTCTACTGACATACTCAAGTTCAATTCCAACAACGTTATTGTCTCACCACCAGAAAGTTCGTCCCCAGCATCTCCACCACCACCACCCAGGTGTGTCGAGACGACTCCCAAGCCCACCAATGAGACGCCACCACTGACTGCCTCCACCTCGGTAACGGACCAAACAGCGACCTCACCCCAAGAGAACCAATCAGCAAACGCCATACCCAAAAAAACAACCAGTTGAAGAACATTGCGACGACAAGTCCAGCCGGCCTGGCTACACAAGCTGGCCAGGTGTGTTGCTCTACACAACTGCCCCTCACAGTAATGTAATGTACTGCAGAGAATTACGCTCTCGACTACAAGACAGGACTGTAAAGTACACCACCGATGTTGACGACCCTTACAAATCAAATACTGATGGAAAACTCGGAAAAGCATATAAACAACACAGTCAGAAAGATCCAAGTCTCCAGAACAAAATTCAAGTCCATCAAGAATGACTCCATCCATGGCCAGCCATAACGTCATCGACCTATCAGCATGAAGTGAGTGTCCCCAGCACTCAGGTCTCGGCCTAAAATTAAGGTGCGGCTCCAATCGACCCTGTAATGGCTGCTTTCTCGGGCCTTCCCGACACCGCCTGCTGGTATGCAGCTTCATCAGCCATCCCCGCATCCCTTCAAGACACTCCCATTCCTGGGAGCCAAGGCCCGGCCATCTCTTGGAAGAGGCCCGGGCCGGGCGCTTGTACCAGCGAATCTACAACAGAATGGTGTGTTTAAATATCTTTGTAAAGCATTAAGTTTGTGGAGGCAAAAAAACAAAACAGAAGAGTATAACAGTGCTTTATGACCCTGGTGGGTTTAGTACTTAGTCTTGATTATAATAATAATAGCAGAGTATAGTAATAATATTTTATTTCAGTGGTACCAACATTTTATGCAAATACAAATATTTCTTTTTCTGCAGTACACAGATAATGTAGTTTACATGTAACAAAATATTGTTAAGCATAAAAGGAAGCAACTAACATGGGTCTTCAATGTTACGGCAAAGAAGAGGCTGAAGGTAGTGGAGATATCGTGTTTGAGAGCACTGTGTGGTATGAATATGCAAAGAATTCGGAAGATCGAAATTGAAAGGTGATGTTGAGTCACCAAGGGTATATAATTCAGAGAGCCGAGAAGGGGGTTGTGAGGTGGTTTGGCCATGTAGAGAGAATGGAGATAAGTTGAAGAAAGTGTATAAATCTGGGGTGGAAGGCAAAAAGAAGAGTCATCCCAGGAAATGGAGGGAGGGCGTATAAGAGGCTTTGAATTTTAGGGGCTTGAGCATCCAGCAGGATTGTGTGAGCGTGTCAGATAGGAGGGAATGGAAACAATTAGTTTTTATTAGACATGTTGGGATGTGAGCAAGGTAACATGGAAGGATTCATGGAAACCGGTTAGCCGGAATTGAGTCCTGGAGGTGGGAAGGGCAGTGCCTGCACTCTGAAGGAGGAGTTATGTTGCAGGGCAATCTGAGAGTGATGTCAGCGTACTTCTGGAAAGACGGTGATTGAGTGAATGTTGGTGAATGTGCTTTCTTCTTTGGGTGCCCTCTGCCTAGCCAGGAAACGGCTGTTGTGTTAATACAATAATAATAATAATAATAATAATAATAATAATAATAATAATAATAATAATAATAATAATAATAATAATAATTACAATACAAAAATAATAATACATAATAGCAATAATAATAATAATAATAACAAAAATAAATAAAGATAATGCTGACACTATGTTACTAATAATATTGATTAAAATAGTAGAATATAGTGAAACATGGCTGGCTACGTCCGTAGAATTTACAATGTTTTTTATTTACCTTGAAGGGTGGACACAAAATACAGTTTATTCTCTCATTGCAGCCTCGAAATCTTTAAGGTTAATTAATATGGCAATTAAAAAACGAATTCAAGATATCTTTGATAGTCTTTTTCATACAAATAAAAAAACAGTAAACTTCAGTCAGTGTCTATTGGATAATACGGTCAGTGCTTACTGGATAATACGGTCAGTGCTTACTGGATAATACGGTCAGTGCTTACTGGATAATACGGTCAGTGCTTACTGGATAATACGGTCAGGCCTCTTATAACTATTTCACCTCTGCTTTGTAACGCTGAATGACCCTTATTGGTTCAGTATTTTATATATAATAATTGCAATAATAATAATAATAATAATAATAATAATAATAATAATAATAATAATAATAATAATAATAATAATAATTGTAAAACAGCAAGGGCCCTTGCAAGCTTCCATCCATCTCATTACACTCACTCACATTCCATCTTATATTTAATCTGCTTTATCTCTAATCTTTAACTCTATCATCCCTCCTCAGTGCGTGTTGCATGCTTGCTATCCTGCCTTTCACCTCATCAACACAAGAGCTCTAAGCTCTATAAGAAAGCTTGAGCTCCAGCGAGAAAACCAAGAGAGAGGAGAACCAGCCCAGGGCAACTATGAAGAAGATTCCCTGGAGGTGGTCTATGGTGAGAGGTGTGGCTTCACCATGGCCCTCACCAGGAGTGTCTGCCACTGCTGTTCTTACGCCTTCCTTCGTCTGCCTGTACTCCTGATAGAGGAGTGTGGTATAAAGAAGAATATTAACGTATATTGTAGTGCGCTCTACAACTGCCTTTCAAGTTTGACATTCATGGGCCTACTGGCCCATACTTGGCAAGTCTTTCTCAAACCCAAACCCACTAACAAAAATATTGGCCCAACCCATTTTCAATGCTACCCCCATAATAATATTATTCCAGCAATGAGCTACAAGTATCAACATAAACTATTTACACAGTTAGACAGGCATCAAACTACTATACTAATTCCATTGCTTACCTGAGTAGAGGCAGCCAACCTGAGTGAATTGAGGAAGAATTGTCTGATGAGTCCACTGTGCTGAAGCCAGCCTATGACTCTATCAAACCTAGTCTTGAGTGGTGAGTGTCGTTGTACTGCCGCAGCCAGGTTGTACGGTGCGAAGCATTCCTGTACACAATGTTGTAGTTGTAGCCTAGTAGCAACATTGCTATACAATACAGTCAAGGTGATCAATAAGACACATGTGCAGCACCTGAGTATCTTTACTGTTGAAAACGCATAGCCAGTCATCCAATGTAGAGACTGTGTACTGGAGAGAACGTGAAAATAGGCAACTGCGAAGTGTTCAGTCCTGTCTTAATAGAAGGCTGAGGGACTGTGAGAATAAATATCCTGCCACACCCTCTAGACATCCTGCCACACCCCCTAGACATCCTGCCACACCCTCTAGACATCCTGCCACACCCTCTAGACATCCTGCCACACCCCCTAGACATCCTGCCACACCCACCTTCATGATGCGCATGCTGGGGACGTTTCTCCTAGTGAACCTGGCCAGGCTGATGAACTCAATAAATGCTCTGTTTTGTAGGAAAACAGAGCGACCTTGCAGAACCCTCGGAAAGACGCTCTCCACTGACTGATGCGGTTCATAGTTCTTCGCCAGACTCTATCACAACGAAGAACCAGTGAAGTATCAATATGGCTGGTTAATGGGCCTTAAAGCCTATCATCTACTCAAGGAAAGAACAAATAGGAACAATATACATAACCCACACACAGGAGAGGGAAGCTTATTATGACACTTTGGTCCGACTTGAACCATTAACTTTGTAAATGGTCCAAGTCGGACCGATGTGTTGTTATAGGCGGGTTATTTGTGTTTGATGTAACTACTCAGAGTAAAATTAAGGCTGCATGTCACCTGTTTACCACCAGTCAAGAATAATTTAATCCCTAAAATGGGGATTAAAGTAATCTCTCAGTGTATATATCCTGTATTTGATATTATTTAAAGATACGCCTTTTGTTAGCTGAACTTATAAAAAATAAATAACTTAATTTTGCACCAAAACTAGTCTAGCAGACTAGCCTAATATTGCTTAAAATTACATATTATAAAATAGCTTAACTTGCCTAACACATTTAAGAGTATAATTAATTTTAGTAAACAGTTTTTCCTTTGTAAAAGACGCAGGAGAGAGCAATCTTGAGATGATCTTATGTTTGTCTTACACTTAGGTTAGGTTAGGTCAGGTTAGGTTAGGTTAGGTTAGGTTAGGTTAAGTTAGGTTAGGTTAGGTTAGGTAAGGTTAAGTTAGGTTAGGTTAGGTTAGGTAAGGTTAAGTTAGGTTAGGTTAGGTAAGGTTAGGTTACTTAAGGTTAGGTTAGGTTAGGTTATGTTAGGTTATGTTAAGTTAGGTTAGGTTAGGTAATGTTAGGTTAGGTTATGTTAGGTTAGGTTAGGTAAGGTTTGTCAGGAAACAAGTTAAGTGTTTCCTGAGGCTGGTCTTAGTCATATGATATGGATATAAGATAATGGATGCACTTACACGCAGCAAGACTGATAACATGATACTTTTTCTCTCCATGGTCTTGATATATCCTTGCCATATATTTATTTATCGTTAGTTATTCCATAAATGTATTACATTCTGCCAGTTATTATCGCTAGTTTTACATTCGGTACAAAACAACTAGTACTTGAATTGCATAGTGAGGAGAGAACCTTCTGCTTTACTATCCTTGATCACGCGCCTAGGCAATACACGATAGGGATAGTGCTCAGCAGAAAGCCTCAGTGGGGACTTCCAAGTGCTCTGCTATCTGCCTTAAAAATGTACTCCCATATAGCTATACCTTCAGTCTATATCCTGTATCTGATTCTCATTTGTTTTCCTTCAGTAAAACTTCAGAAACTTGTGACGACGTTTCGGTCCGACTTGGAAAATTGAGGAGTCACAATTGTATTGTTTCACCCAAGGTATTCTGAATTTATTCTATACTTCAGTAAGTTCCAATATAAGACTTACTCGCAAATCCGGGTCGGTGGCTGAAGAGAGAGCATTCTTATAGAAGTACCCTAAGCCAGCCACTTCGACGCCAGAGGCCTTCAGCTGCCTCACAGTGTCCATGGAGGCTGGGGTCTTAGCAACGATGAGGTAGGCTGTGAGACTGGTGCAGTAGGCCAAGGTGAGTATCAAGGTATACAGCCAGAGGGCCCCAAGCAGGATCCTAGTGGGGGAGGAGCGAGGAAGAGAAGGCAAAGCCCGCTGTATGTGCAGCCCGAAGGTGTGCATGTAGCAGTAACCCACCTGCTGGAGGAGATGAATCTCTCCATTCCTGTGTGTAAACAAGACACAATGTGAGGGTTATGGCAGTTTATTTGTGAAGATATTTCGTTTATTGGGGATTTTATCAGTTCATCAATGAAGAGATGCATTAAACAGTAAGTAATTAAGTGTTTTAGCAACATAAGTTTCACGAATAAAACAACAGAAGAGACAGCAACAGCAAATGCAGTAGCTGAACATAAGAAAAGAACAGCAGCTGATGAAAACAGTTAGCAGATTCAGAGACTACAACAGTATATGAGACAGCAAGAGCAGCAGAAGGCAACATTAAGAGAGGAGTAACATACAGAAGCAATAACAGTGAAACAGCAACAGGGATGAGAAGCATCAAGGATAACATCAGTAGCAGCAAGACGAACAAAAGAAACAACCGAAAAAAGAGCAGGAGAAGAAACAGTTTTAGAAAAAGCCAGGCACAGCAGGAAGGCAGCAGAAACAGCATATCTATGATACTAACCTGTACCCACTGGTGCGAGCGACGAGGCAGAGGAGAAGACCTGCCAGAAGGAATCCAGCCATGACAGTGAACCAGACGTGGGCGCTGAAGGGGTAGGTCAAAGCGTACCAACGGGGCAGTGGCTGCTCCCTCCGTGCCATGAAACAACTCATCTGGCACAACACAAACACCAGCCTCGTTAAAATCATGTGTGTTCAACTTTAAAGTCTTGAGTACTGGGAAGCTGAGGTATGAGAAGGGAACCTTATATACTGCCAGAGCTGACGTGAGGAGAATGTAGGTGACGCCACAGGTGCCCACTAGAAGAAGTAACATAAAAATGTAGAAACACTGCAACAAGCCTACTGGCACATGCTAGGCATGTCCTTAAATCCAACTGTTCTCACTTATAACTAGTGACTGAGCAATAAAATTGTCCTATGTACCAAGATACCGTTGTGTTGCAGTGTCAGGCAAGTGTCAGCATGAAAATGGTGTACAGTATTATTATGCAGATAAGTGTGACACATGTGCAGCCTCTTGAGTTTTAGGACTGATTCGCCATGGGTTCAAGCCCCACCCGTTCCCTGATTTGTTTGAAAACACGTTATTACTATTTCGTGAGTCACGGGTTATCAACTAATCAACAAATTGGAAAGAAAAAACTGTTGAACATGTGTCGTACTTATTTGCGTGTTATTATTTTGCACCATTTTTATGCTGACACTTGACTGACACTGCAACACAACGGTATCTTGGTACAGAGGATATTGCCCAGTCACTAGTTATAAGTGACAACAGTTGGACTTGAGGACCCTCCTAGCATATGCCAGTAAGTTAGCTGCAGTGTTCCTCAATTTCTTATTAGAAGAATAAGAAGAAGGTGGGCTGCGCCTCACCTTCTGACAGTATATAAGTCTCCACACTGTTGCTTCCATTTCACACTGGTCCAGACCATGGAGCAGGACTCTTCTCCAGGCTGAGGGACTGACCCCTCAAAGCTACGTCTTCAAGGATGATGGACTGATGACATCGTCTTCACATCTCTACTGCTGCTAACTCTTCTGTACTCGACTGAAGAAGTCTACTGTGTGGGCGATACGTTTCGGAATAAAGATACCTAACTATTACACATGTGGCTTACTTATTATCATCAGTTCTCATATTCTTACTTCTACTAGTGGGCTCCTACCTCCTGTCGTGGCATCAAAATTCTCGCATCAATTGTGACACTATGAAGCTCCGCTCTTATGCTTCAGCTTCACAGTATTCAAGACTCTGAAGCAGAACACACACATCCAGGCTCAGGGACTGACCACCTCTAAACTACTTCAAAATTTATGGACTGATTACATCATCTTTTCCTCTCACTTCTATTAAAGAAGCCTACCGTATAGGCGAAACGTATCCATATAAAGATAAAAAATTAGCCACTAGCATGCGGTGCATTTGTAAACGTTTCGCCATCCAGTGGCTTTGTCAGTACACATCCAAGGGCATAATGGGAAGATTGTAGAACTATATATACAAAAGACGAGGTAATCAGTCCCTCAACCTTGGAGTTGGTGATGAGTACTGTAGGTAGAAAGATCTATGGTACTCTTCACCAACTCCAAGGCTGACGACTCATTACTTTGTCTTGTATACAGTTCTACACTCGTCCCATTATGTCCTTATATTGTATTGATAAAGCCACTGGATGGCGAAACGTCTACTGATGCACAGTAGTAGTCCTAGTAATAGTAGTAGAACTAGCAACAATAGTAGTAATAGTCACCCTGGAGTCGTAGGGAGTGGTGAAGTCAACAGCTGAGGCACGGTCAGCGGAGACATAGATGCTAGCAACACCCAGGTGTGCCTCACCTCGCTGTAGCTGACCCAACATACCACTCCAGTGACCTCCTCCAACATCCTCGCCCCACAACTCTCCTGCAGAGGCAAGTATGCTTGCACACAGTGTTGACTCTCAGCTGTTATCCTCCTTTAGCTCATTTCAAAGTCTTCCTCAAAATTTTGTATATATTTCCTTGCACTCTCCCTGAGAGAGTCCCTGATACCTTGTGCGAGAGACTGTTGGAGACTCACCCGGGGGAGGCTCCAAGAAGAGCACAGAGAAGTTGTAGAAGTGAGCCAGAGAAGTGACCACGTCAATATCTACCCCGTATGGTGACACTACATTCCCTTCACTCCCTGGCAGGTAAAACACATTGGGCTCCCACTTGAAAGTCACGACCTGTGGAACCATTACTGTTGTTACATTGATGAGAAGCAGTAAATTAGTAGGGGTTATCGGTGCCTGGGGAATGGAAGACAATCAGATTCGATCCAAGGGGAGGATAACTCCAATTCTTTTTTATTAAGAGCCCCTTTACCAGCATCAAGGTACATCCCTTGAAGGAAACCTGTGGTGAAAGACCAGTTGCAGGGTCAGGTCAGGTCAACTCAGCTTCCTAGGGTGGGAAGAATGTATGAAAACACTCCATGCTGATAGTATTAAAAGTATTCTTGACTGGTGGTGAACAGGGGTCATCCGGTCTTAAGGCCTATTGACTTCACGAGGGTCCCCCAGTATCCAACTATTATCATTTATGTATTGTTGGTTTCTTAAGTTTACTTTCCATGGATTAAGTCCCTAGTCAAGAATGGTTTAATCCCTTAACTAGGGATTAATTTTCAGTACATATACTCCGAGAGACGTAAACCTGTCTGTATACACCGAGAGATATACGCTCTGTATGGCGTATATCCTTTGAAAAGTGTTTATACATCTTTTGTTGTATATCTCCTGTGTAGTATCTGTAATATTATTGCAGGGTAAATGTGACATACAGCAGGCATGTATGTATGTGAGTATTAGATAGGAGTGGAGACAAATGGTTTTTGGGACCTGACGAGCTGTTGGAGTGTGAGCAAGGTGATATTCTGTGACGGGATCTAGAGAAACCGGTTAATTGGACTTGAGTCCTAGAGATGAAGAGTACAGTACCTGCACTATACAGGAGGGGTTTGGGATATTTGCTCTTTTGAGGGACATCTAAACTGTCGTATCTGCACTGACAGTGATAGTGTGAATGATGGTGAGTGTTTCTTTTTTGGGGTCACACTGCCTCGGTGGGAGACGGCCAGAGTGTTAAAAAAAATATGAGTAGTGCTCACCTTGAGGACGGTGCCATGGAGGGAGGTGAGAGGAGGGAGGAAGAACCTCTGGATATTCGGAATAAAGACACCTTCCTTCCAGGTAGTGAGAAGCTGTATACCTCTAACACTATACGCTTTCCCTACGTAAACTTCCCATTCACCCCCTTCCTTTGCCTGGGGGATAGAGAGCAAAAAACATAATGTTACATTTATAACACATAATTCACAACCTAGCCATAATTTGGAGCTGAAACTCAATACGTTTCGGCCGTTCCTGGACAATTATTACGGTTGGACCGAAAGGTCATTTAGATATACTTTTTAAATTTGTGGCTTAGATGTGTAATATATATTACTCGACTGAGCCAATGATATTATCCCGATTTTATAATAAGTTTGTTGTGGTGATTCCGAATATGTCATCGGTTTGGCTTGATTGCCTCTAGTTTTTGATAAATTTGGTATCCCACTGAAAAACAAAAGACGTGAAAAATATACTGATTACGAGGAGCTAACTTACAAATTGCATTGAAATTATATTTTAGTATTTTAGATCACGCAAAAGTCAAATCATATAATACACACTAGCACTTCATTCTATATAATAACAGATTAATATAGTAAAATAATTCAGATACCGGGAGTTACAACATGTGAAAATATTGTACGATTTTCTTCTATGTTGGTCCTCAGGACAGTGCCGTTGGAGGCTCCAGTAACAGTCTGCCATCATGTGTGTGTCCCATCTGCCTTGATACCTTTCCTCTATTGCCTCTATATCTTGCTGGAACCTCTCCCCTTGTTCCCTCACTCACCTCACCAAGATTATGTGCAAATCTGTCTAGGTGGCTGTGGAGAAAATGTACCTTTGTGCTAATATTAGTATACTTAAATTCTTAAAGCTTGTCAGCATGTTATTACCCAAAACGTTCTTGACAACTGACACATAACTGCACCATCCAGAAACTTCAACACCATTCATAAATTGTGTGAAATTAGAATCCTTGATAAGCTTTCGAATCTGAGGACCATCAAAGACTCCAGCTTTCAGTTTTTCCATACTTAGTCCAGGGAACGATCTACAAACGTATTTAAAGTAATTGCCAACTTGTCTAAGGCCTTAACGAATTAGCCCTAACTTAATGTGGAGTGCTGGCAGATTAATGTTATCTCTGATGTTCTAATTTTCCAGTACCCGACAACATTACTCGTAGGTACTGTAGCAGCTTACAGCACATGCTACGTTGTTTATGTCTCACGCTGTGTGTGTACTCACCTGTATGTTGATGCAGGGGTCGAGTCACAGCTCCTCTGTGTGTGTGTGTGTCTTAACAAAACCCACCTGAACGAGACCCACCTGAACAAGACCAACCAGCTGTTCAGTATTCTTGATCTTGGCTGAAGACATCAGCTGGTCCAGGTCATCCACTGAGCCAGCCACAACCACATATCTGTAACAATGGTGGTAGAGATAATTGTGGTAGTAGTAGTACTAGTAGTAGTACTAGTAGTAGTAGTAGTAGTAGTACTAGTGTTGGTAGTATCTAGTAGCAGTACTAGTAGTACTAGTCTAGTAGTACTAGTGGTAATTCTAAGTAGCAGTGCTAGTATCTAGTACTAGTAGTACTAGTAGTAGTACTTAGTAGTAGTACTAGTAGATAATTATGCTAGTAGTATAGTATGTAGCTAGTGGTAGTACTAGTAGCAGTATAGTAGTACTAGTACTAGTAGTATAGTAGTCTAGGTAGTAGTACTAGTGGCAGTTTACTAGTAGTACTAGTACTAGTAGTACTAGTAGTAGTGGACTATAGTGAGTGTACTAGTAGTAGTACTAGTAGTAGTACTGTAGTAGTATTAGTACTAGTAGTAGTAGTGCTAGTGTAGTAGTATCTAGTAGCTAGTGTAGTACTAGTAGTAGTAGTGTGTAGTGTACTAGGTAGTAGTAGTAGTGGTGCTAGTGAGGCTAGTGAGTACTAGTAGTAGTAGTACTAGTAGTAGTAGTACTGTAGTGAGGTAGGGTACTAATATTAGTATAGTACTAGTAGTAGTAGTACTAGTACTAGTGTAGTAGTAGTACTAGTAGTAGTAGTACTGGTAGTAGTACTAGTGTAGTGCTAGTGGGTAGCTGGTAGTACTATTCTAGTAGTAGTAGTAGTTGCTGTAGTGTAGTATTGGTAGTAGTACTAGTAGTACTGGTAGTATTCTATTTAGTGCTAATAGTAGTAGGTATGTGTACTAACTATAGTATAGTAGTAGTACTAGTAGTAGTACTATAGTAATCTAATGTAGTACTAGTAGTAGTGAGTAGTAGTAGTAGTAGTACTATGTAGTAGTAGTAGTAGTAATGTAGTAGTACATGTAGTATTGCTAGTAGTGAGTAGTAGTAGTACTAGTACTAGTGGTATGGTAGTAGCTAGTGGTAGTGAGCTAGTAGAGTAGTATGTGCTAGTAGTAGTGTACTAGTGTAGTGGTATGTATAGTAGTAGTAGTATAGTACTAGGTACTAGTAGTGACTAGTGAGTAGTATAGTACTGGTACTAGTGTAGTAGTACTAGTAGTAGTAATTGTACTAGTATGTAGTAGTGTAGTACTAGTAGTATAATGGTAGTGTACTAATTACTATATTAATTGCTAGCTGAAAGTGAGTAGTACTAGTCTAGTGAGTATAGTCTATGTAGTAGTATAGTAGTAGTAGTGCTAGTGCTAGTAGTAGTAATAGTACTAGTAGTATGGTAGTACTAGATGTAGTGGTACTAGTACTGTAATTCTGTATAGTAGTGTGGTATTGTAGGTATAGTGGTACTGGTAATGTGTAGTAGTAGGATTGCTAATTGTACTAGTAGTAGTAATTGCTAGTAGTAGTAGTACTAGTACTAGTAGTGTAGAAATTTTAGGTAAGTATGTAATTCTAGTATCTAGTAGTAGTAGTACTAGTACTAGTAGTAAGTAATTGCTATGCTAGTGAGTAGTACTATACTAGTAGTAGTAGTACTAGTGTAGTAGTAGTGAGTCTAGTACTAGTAGTACTAGTAGTAGTAGTACTAGTACTAGTAGTAGTAGTACTAGTATGTAAGTAGTACTAGTACTAGTAGTAGTAATTGCTAGTAGTAGTAGTACTAGTAGTAGTATGTACTAGTAGTAGTAGTAGTAGTATAGTAGTAATTGCTAGTAGTAGTAGTACTAGTACTAGTAGCTAGTACTGTAGTAGTATGTGCTAGTACTTGTAGTAGTAGTATGCTAGTACTAGTAGTAGTAGTACTAGTACTAGTAGTATAGTAGTAGTAGTAGCTAGTACTAGTAGTAGTAGTACTAGTAGCTAGTAGTACTAGTAGTAGTATAGTAGTACTATAGTTAGTACTAGTAAGTAGTACTAGTACTAGTAGTAGTATGTAGTATATAGTACTATATGTGTAAGTACTAGTAGTAGTAGTACTAGTAGTAGTAGTACTAGTAGTAGTAGTACTAGTAGTAGTAGTATAGTATTGCTAATAGTAGTACTAATAGTAGTACTAGTAGTAGTAGTGCTAGTAGTACTAGTAGTGAGTACTAGTAGTAGTAGTACTAGTAGTATAGTACTAGTACTAGTAGTACTAGTAGTAGTAGTACTAGTATAGTAGTAGTAGTCTAGTAGTAGTAGTGACTAGTAGTAGTAGTACTAGTAGTATAGTAGTAGTAGTATTTAATAGTAGTACTAAGTAGTGCTAGTAGTAGTAGTACTAGTAGTGCTAGTAGTTTATATTAGCTAGTAGTAAGTAGTGTAGTACTAGTGAGTAGTGTACTAGTAGTAGTAGTAGTAGTACTAGTAGTATAATAGTAGTAGTACTAGTAGTACTAATAGTAGTACTAGTAGTAGTAGTACTAGTAGTACTAGTAGTAGTAGTACTAGTAGTGCTAGTAGTAGTAGTACTAGTAGTACTAATAGTAGTAGTATTAGTGTACTAATGGTGAGTACTAGTAGTGGTAATTCTAGTAGTACTAGTAGTAGTAGTACTAGTAGTAGTAATTACTAGTAGTACTAGTAGTAGTTGTACTAGTAGTACTAGTAGTACTATAGTAGTAGTACTAGTAGTACTAGTAGTAGTTGTACTAGTAGTACTAGTAGTACTAGTAGTAGTAGTACTAGTAGTACTAGTAGTAGTAGTACTAGTAGTACTAGTAGTAGTAGTACTAGTAGTAGTAGTAGTACTAGTAGTAGTAGTACTAGTAGTAGTAGTACTAGTAGTAGTAGTACTAGTAGTAGTAGTGAATTCAAGAATTTTGTTGGTACGAGCATTGGTAATCGAGCACAATGAGGATTATTAGGTATCCCAGAATGGGATACTATTAAGTGGTTGATTATTAGGTATCCCAAAAGAGGTACAAATATGCCAACTTTATTTAAAAAACATGACGCGTGTTACTTTACAACCCAGTGTGAGGTAGATGACTGTGTGAGGTAGATAACTGTGTGAGGTAGATGACTGTGTGAGGTAGATGACTGTGTGAGGTAGATCACCTACCTTCCGTGGTAGTCCCAGGCGTCCAGGTGAGTGTTAATGAAGTCGTGTAGTAGGTGCTGAGAGTGCAGGAGAAGCATTAGGTATCCTGAGCACCTACTGGACGACCACAGCACCTGCACCAGGTCCTCTCCACCACGCACCTGCCACACCTCTCCATCACACACAACCATTGTTAACATATCTACGCGAAAAGGCTCAACCCATAGGGGTAATGCTGTACATGAATAATGTAATAATGAAATGTCTTTATTTCTACAAGTACATGTACAAGGTATACAGACCATAGCTGACATCATACTACTATATAGAAAGCCGCTTGTTATGCTGAGCATTTCGGGCAAATTAGGTCAGTTTTGTCCCAGGATGCGACCCACACCAGTCGACTAACACCCAGGTACCCATTTTATACTGATGGGTGAACATGGACAACAGGTGTCTTATGGAAACACGTCTCTAATGTTTTCCAGCCGTACCGGGAATTCGATCTCCGGATCTAAGTGTGTGAGGTGAGTGCGCTAGCGATCCAGCTACGGGCGCTATCCTTCGAGGACAGACTGGAAGCATTTGGAAAGACGTAGAATTATGAGATATGTGTGTGTGTGTGTGGAAAATTTTGATAATTATCTTATTGTGTGTGGTAACTGATAGGAAAGTAATGTTTATGTAATTATATAGATGTGTGTTGTTGATGTGACTTTTAAAAGATGATAAGCCACAGGGGACCCAACATCCCCTATAATTACCTTATTTATTGTAATCAGTTTAATTAAGTACAGTGTAACTGTTCTAATGTTGGAAAAATTAATATTCCGATAAGGAAAATGTATTACTCACTTGGAAATATCACCAATTTTTTTTTATTTATCGTCTGATTTCGTTCATTTCTGGTCTACTATCAGAAGCGCATATCAATCATGCTTTGACGAAGTTTCAATAGGATCGTCCAAAAAGCAAATAAAAAAAACGAAAAATTGACGAAAAATAACATTTGGCAGGAGGGCCACACGAAGTGGCACAGGGAAAACTTGTTTGGACAATTACTATTGATAAAACACTGCTAATTACATTATCCTATGGATGTAAATATCGGCCTTTACCCCCACACAAAAAATGGATTTAAGATGAACAAATATAGATTTAGAAGGGATATAGGGAAGTACTGGTTTGGCAATAGAATTGTGGATAATTTAAACTAAGCTCCCAGGTAGTGTCATTGAGGAAAGAACCTTGGGTAGCTTTAAATATAGGCTGGACAGATATATGGGTCAGGAGGCCTATTGCAGTGTTCCATTATGAATGTAATAATAAGTGGTCTCACCTGCTTGACATTGGCAAGAGTAAGAAGATCCTGGAGGAAGGAGTAATGGAGGTCATAGGTCACTACCAAGTCACATTGATCCATCTCTTGCATCACCAGTCTCGTCAGTACCTCCTTCAGCGACTCCAAGGGCTCCTCCACAGACTGCCTCCTGCAGCAGGGTCTTATCAGACTCCTCCTGCTGAGGGAAGAGCCTTTCCTATACTGAAGGTGTTCATCTGGTAGACTCCCCCGGTCTTTCTCTTGGGAGAGAATTTTCAGAGTGTCGTTGCCAAAAATTGTAAATGGAATGTCAGGATGTGCATGTGGAGGGCCATCTGGAGACGGGAGTACCTCGCTGGAGGCTTCTTCAGGAGGCCAAGCTTCCACTACTGGCCTTCTCTTCACTAGGCTTCCATCCACTAGGCTTCCCTCCACCACCACAAGCACCACCACCACCGCCATACCCCAACAGGTGGTCATTATCGGTGTGCCTGAAATAAAGATCATTGATATAGACACTACAAAACTGCCATTAAAATCTGACGTAGATGACTAGTGATGATAAATTAGACTCATGTACAACACTTGGGTATCTTTAATGAGGAAACGTTTCGCCACACAGTGGCTTCATCAGTCCAATACAAAGGAGAATGGTGAAGAACAGGAGGAGTTTGAGGTAATCAGTCCCTCAACCTTGAGTCGATGTTGTCAGTCCATCAATCTTGAAAAGAATACAGCATATGTGCGAAGAAGTAACTTATATACCGTAGACAAGTGAGGTGCAGCAGTCGTAGGTGGTGTCACACTTGACCAATGTGGAAGTAGGTCATGACTAAAGGTTAGACAAGGGAAGAATTCCCTGTATTAAGACCCAAAGATGTTGTCGGTTCTCTGAACCATTTGTCTACATGACTAGTGATAAACACTTATATTACAATGTTTTGACTTGCGTTATTAATGGTTCTTCGATTTTTTCTTAAATTGTAACGTTTTATTGTATATAATGCAAAATTTGATGATGATTGGGTGGTGAATTAGGTTTAAAGGGTCATTAAGGTTGTATGTCACCCGTACACCGTTGGTCGAAAATACTTTAATACCAAATGTACATACAGTATATACACTGAAAGACATACACATCTCGGTGTATATATTGTTAGATATATATTTATATGTATAAATTTGATCGAAAACGTAAATGATGTGTAATGAAGACAGTGAAGAATTTGAGGTGTTCACCCGTCGTGAGTCTGGAGGTGACTGAGGTTGTCCTCCGAGTTGCTCTTCTTTTATTATGCTGCGTTAGACTGGAAGCTGCCAGTATCTGCTGGAAGTCATGTTCTGGAAGCTGCCAGTATCTGGCTGGAAGCCGTGTTCTGGAAACTGCCAGTATCTGCTGGAAGTCGTGTTCTGGAAACTGTCAGTATCTGCTGGAAGTCATGTTCTGGAAACTGTCAGTATCTGCTGGAAGTCATGTTCTGGAAACTGCCAGTGTCTGCTGGAAGTCATGTTCTGGAAACTGCCAGTATCTACTGGAAGTCATATGCTGGAAACCTCCAGTACCTACAGGAACCCATATCCAGAAAACCTCCAGTGCCTTCTGGAACCCATATCGTGGAAACCTCCAGTATCTGCTGGAAGCCATGTTCTTCTAAAAGACACACAGATTTTTTCTGCAAAACATAGCTAAATGATTTATAGCATCATAACACAAGGTAGTCACTTAGCATCTGAATGGCCCTAAATGGATGAACCTCAGACTCAAACATCTCTTGGGTAAAAAGAGATGCATTTATAGGGGATATGAATAACACATTGAAAACAGCTAACCAAAACAGGACTCGTAGCAATGGATTCAAGTTAGGCAAATCTAGATTTAGATAGGATATAGGGTGGTACTGGTTTGGCAATAGTGTTGTAGATCAGTGGAAGAAACTCCCAAGGTAGCGTTGTTGAGATATAAGGTCTTTAGGTAGTTTTGAATGTAGGACAGATGCATGAGTGGGTGTGAGTTAGACTTGCCAAGCATGGGCCAGTAGGCCTGTTGCAGTGCCCCATCGTCCTCGTGTCTGTGTTCCTTAAGAATTCACTTCTTAAGTATATGACTCCTTTGCTTCGCATCCTGGGACATAATTGACCTAATTTGCCCGAAATGCGGGGCTTTCTATATAGTAGCATGTCATTGATGTCAGCTAGGCCTATATGCCTTGTACATGTACCTGTAGAAATAAAGATTTTATTATTATTATTATTATTATTATTATTATTATTATTATTATTATTATTATTATTATTATTATTATTATTATTATTATTATAGTCATGTTTTAGGTACTGCATCCCAACAGTTACGTTCCAACATGTGTGTTCTAACAGTCATGTTCCAACATGTGTGTTCTAACAGTCATGTTCCAACATGTGTGTTCTAACAGTCACGTTCCAACATGTGTGTTCTAAGAGTCATGTTCCAACATGTGTGTTCTAAGAGTCATGTTCCAACATGTGTGTTCTAATAGTCATGTTCGGAGTATGAATAAGGAAAGTGTAATCCATAGGTCAGTTCAAGTTCTGAAAGGTGTGGGTAACTTTGGTATGACT
>WNWK01008493.1:0-5000 GCA_009830355.1 Cherax destructor | reverse complement strand
TAAGCAAATTCTGGATTTAAATATTTACACTCAACTAATTAATACACCAACCCGGATCACACAGTTCTAGGGAACGGATAGGCCTACACAAGACAATAAAAGTAAAGTCAACTAGAAACTACAATAAAGAAACACTGGTAAATATGCTACACAATTGTGACTGGTCAGTGATAAGTTGCACGGACGTAAATGATGCCTGGGAAAAATTCAAAACAATGTTCACTGCCATCCTTGATAATATTGCACCAGTTAAAGAGGTTAGGATTAAACGAAGAACTGAACCCTGAATGACTACTGAGATATTAGGTAATTCACTATGTAACACAATTTTTGTTCCTGGCAAGTAAGTGTTATTTTACAACTCCTTTTATTGCAAAACAATAGAAAATGTCCATTATTCCTTTTAAACTTTGCTTTTGTGTCTTACACGATGAATGTTTGACTAAAAAATTACTATATTTCAATATTTTTTGCTAGTTTTGGATGTACAACAAAAAAATATAAAATAAATAAAATTTACATAAATAAAATAAAATTTACACAAATTTTATTTTAAACTTTCTGAAACATATTTACAATGTTAAAAATAATTAGTTTTTCTAGATTTGTGATTAGCAACAAACCAATTTTTCGTTGAAGCCCCCAAATGTTGTCTGCCATCATGTTTTTATTATAAGATCTCTGATATCTGTG
Organism: Cherax destructor; assembly: GCA_009830355.1. Classification (NCBI taxonomy): domain Eukaryota; kingdom Metazoa; phylum Arthropoda; class Malacostraca; order Decapoda; family Parastacidae; genus Cherax; species Cherax destructor. Next base: position 4,307 of record WNWK01008493.1, on the reverse strand, counting down.
TTCAAAGTCCATTATATCTTGGTGGAAGCGCTCCCCTTGCTCCTCTGAGTATGATCCCATATTCCTCTTGAAATTGTCAAGATGAGCATCAAGGATATGTACCTCAAGGGACAGCCTTGATGTTGCCCAGAATGCCCTGTGCTACAGCAACAAAACTCTCCCAGGCTTCCTTTTTCTTCTCTGTGAGCTTCTTGGGAAATTCTGAGCACTCCATAATTTTCCTGACTTGTGGTCCAGTGAAGATGCCAGCCTTCACATTTGCCTCTGATAGCTTGGGAAAGAAGTCTTGAAGATAAATGAAGGCTGCAGACTTTTTGTCAAGAGCTGTTACCAACTGTTCTATTAGCCCTAGTTTGATGTGTAATGGAGGGAACAGAACCTTTTGAGGATCCACCAATGGTTTATGTTTGATATTGTACTCCTACTGAGAACTCAGTCCTTTGAGGCCAGTGCTTCCTCTGGTAATGTGCTGCTCTGTCTCTACTATCACAATGACAGAGATAACAGGGAAACTTGATAAAACCTTCTTAGAGTCTCATAAAAAATGCCACCATTTTGAAATCTCCAATAACCTCCCAGCCATACTTATCATAGTTCAAAGCTTCCATTAGAAGTTTGACATTGTTGTAGTCCTCCTTAAGATGCACTGAATGAACCAAGGAAGAGATGGACACTTGTTCCCATTGTGCAGAAGTACATTATTATTATTATAATCAAAAGAAGCGATAAACCAAAAGGGTCATACAGTGCAGCGGGGCAGGGCATTATTATTATAATCAAAAGAAGCGCTAAACCACAAGGGTCATGCAGTGCAGCAGGGCAGGGCAGGATGCAGGGAGAATGGGTAGTAAGAGGGAGAGGGATGATTAGTAGGTTATGGAGTGCAGCAGGACAGTGGATAGTGCAGGGATAGAGGGTAGCAAGAGATTGAGGTAGAAGGGACTGAGGGAGGTGCTAGAGGCACAATCTTCAGAGTTTGTGTAGTAAGTCAGTTGCTGTCAAAAAGTCAACGAGAGAGTCAGGATTAAAGGAGGGTCCATCTGCAAGAATGGAAGGTAAAGAAAGGGCCGCAGAGCGAAAGACGACGTTGGAGGTAAATTCTGCGTGCTCGTTGATAGAGTGGACAGTCCAACAGAATGTCGAACAGATACTGGAACCTGACAATGCTCACAGAGAGGGGCAGGGAGCCTCTCCATGAGATACCCGTGAGTAAGACGAGTGTGGCCGATGCGAAGACGGGAGAGTGTAGTCTCCCAACCTCGACATTGGTGACAAGAAGAAGGCCAGAAACCTATACTCGGTTTAATAGAATGAAGTTTGTTATTTAGCAAGTCAGACCAGCGTTGTTGCCAACGGGTGCGAAGGTGGGTAGCAATGACTGCAAAATAGTCCGTGAAAGGAACACCTCTATATGAAACTGGAAGGTCATGTACTGCTGACCGTGCAGCAGTGTCTGCCTGTTCATTGCCCTGTACGTCAATATGACCAGGGACCCAACAAAAAACAATATCTTTGTTGTTTGCTAGAGATAGGACCCCAATGGAAATAAGACAGACAGTCCTCGATGACGCACTGACTTTCTTGGGTTATCCTGGGTGCTAACCCTCCGGGGTTAAAAATCCGAAGAAATCTTATCTTATCTTGATACGGCATAACTCAAGTTGGATACGAAGAACTAGGGGGTGAGGTGTATAAAATTTTCGGATAGCCTGTAAAGCACTAAGGGAGTCTGAAACGACCACAAATGGTGACACAGGCATAGATGCAATACGGATAAGTGCCACAAGAATGGCATACAATTCAGCCGTAAAAATGCTAGCCGAGGGTAATAGATGCCCTCGTACGACGCTGTCCGGGAACACTGCTGCGAATCCGACGCCGTCAGATGACTTAGAACCATCGGTGTACACTGCGATGGCATGGGAATGAGAACGAAAGTGGTCTAGAAAAAGAGAGAGCGAGAGGCCGCCATAGGTAGTTGGGCTTTCGCGCATGGCAGTGGGAAAGAACAGACACGGACAGCAGGAACTTCCCAAAGGGGTAGGGGAAAGGGAGATGTCACATGATCATAGAAAGGTGGTAGGTAAAGAGTAGACAAAAGCGAATGTAGGCGAAGAGAAAAGGGACGAAGTAAACAGGGGCGATGAACAAATAAGAGGGTCTACTAACATCTGTGACAATCCTATACATGGAAGGATTGCGGAGGTCATGAGAGCGAACATAATAGTGAAGGCAATGTGCATCATGGCGATCGGACAAGGATGGAATGTTCGCTTCTACATAGAGGCTCTCAACCGGGGAAGAACGAAAAGCACCGAGAGAGTAGCAGGGAAGGCCGCCAAATATATCTGGTCACCATAATCGAGTTTCGATAAAATTAGGGCTGAATGCAGGCGAAGGAGAGTTCTACGATCAGCCCCCCATGAAAGATGGGCTAGGGTTTTAAGGGAGGTAATGTGAGGTTTCCAGGACAATCGACGGTCAAACAGGAGGCCAAGAAACCTGACTGTATCACGTTCTGGAATACGCGAGCTGTATAGGTACAATGGATGATCAGAGACCACTGAACGTCTAGTAAACGTAATTTGGTGAGTTTTACTACTAGAAAATTTAAACCCATGAATGGTGGCCCAATCGGAAACACGGTTGATTGCATGCTGGAGCGAAACTGCAATGAGGTGACAGTCAGCGCCCACTCAAGCAATGACCAAATACAGTGGACCCCCGGTTATTGGCCATAATTCGTTCCAGAATGCTGTTCGAGTGCCATTACCGAACAAATTTATTCCCATAATGAATAATGTAAATTAGATTAGTCCGTTTAAACCCCTAAAAATATACTTACAAGAGCACTTACAAAAATACACTTACATAATTGTTCGAGTTGAGAGCAGTACGAAATCCGGGGGTCCACTGTATTGGATGGGAGAATAGATGCCAGGATGCAAGGAGAAAAAGTGTTGTGCTCAGAACACATCCCTGGGGGACACCTTCAGCTTGGACAAACTCCGGGGAAAGCATATAATTAACCCGGACACGGAAATGTCTTTCAGTTAAGAAGGCCTTAAGGAAAAATGGTAGATTGCCACGGAGGCCTAAGGAGTGGGCCTGGGCCAAGATATTATACCTCCAAGTTGTGTCATATGCCTTCTCAAGGTCAAAAAAGATGGCGATAACCGAGTGGTTACTAGGAAAGGCATTACAAATATATGTATCCATTACAGTAAGGGGTCAATGGCAGAACGGCCCTTACGAAAACCATATTGACTAGTGGAGAGACTACTGTGCGTCTCTAAATACCACATGAAACGTCTATTAACCAGACGTTCCATCACCTTGCAAACTGCACTGGTAAGAGCGATGGGACGGTAGTGGGAGGTATCATGTCCTGTAGTACCCGGTTTGCGAAAAGGAGAACAATAGCAGACTTCCACAGCTGGGGAATAACTCCTTGCGACCATATAAGATTAAAGAGTCGTAAGAGGACAGTAAGAGCAGACTGATGTAAATGCTGTAGCATACGAATATGTATGCCGTCTGGCCCAGCTGCCTATGATCGGCAAGCGGAGAGTGTTGCCTCCAGTTCTTGAAGGGTAAAAGGCACATTATAAGATTATTCTCTAAGAGAAGAAAAATCTAAGGGCTCTAACTCGCTGGCAGACTTAGAAGAAAGGAACGAGGGGCATAGATGGAGCCCCTAAGAAATATGGACCAGATGATTACCAATTTCAGTGGCTTAAAATCAAGGAGTCTTTCTGTGGTTTTGTTATACCGGTACCGCCCCGCAGCGCGTTTCAAACGCACTGCCCAAGCACAAGCAAGAGACCACCAAGGCACGCACTTCTGAGGATGCTTGCCCGAGGTTTGGGGGATAGAATGTGAAGCTGCGGTTAATACAGATGACGAGAAGAGATGTGCTGGTGGAAATGACATTGGGAAGGGCAGAAGACAGGAGCTACTAGATAGGTACAGGTCAGATATAGAAGTAGTTAGGTCTAAGGGAGGGATCTCAATCATATGTAGCATTTTGCCTAGAAGGGGAGTGGGCAATGAATGGATGTCTAGGGCAATTGGTATAAATCGCTGGCTAGACAGCTACTGCATGGAACTTGCAATTCCATTCATTGATAACCTGGGAAAAATTCTATGGCAAACGTGATATGTATGCAAGGGATGGGGTTCATCTCTCTGGGGCTGGAGTGGTTGTATTAGCCGATTCGATTGAGGGGTCATTGGAGACTTGTCTAGGACTTTAAACTGATAGATTATAGAGGTATGGGTGTTTGTGGAAACAATCAGGCTGTAGT
>WNWK01008492.1:62500-84191 GCA_009830355.1 Cherax destructor | reverse complement strand
TTATCTTCTCTCCTCGCTGACAGCCCACTCTAACACACTTTATCTTCTCTCCTCGCTGACAGCCCCACTCTATTACACTTTATCTTCTCTCCTCGCTGACAGCACCACTCTAACACACTTTATCTTCTCTCCTCGCTGACAGCCCACTCTAACACACTTTATCTTCTCCTCCTGACAGCACCACTCTAACACACTTTATCTTCCTCCTCGCTGACAGCCCCACTCTAACACACTTTATCTTCCCTCCTCGCTGACAGCACCACCTTTAACATAGACTCCCTCTTTGACTTTCTGTCAGCAACTGATTTATTACACAAACTTTGATTATACTTCCTTTAGCACTGCTCACAGCCCTTACTAACTGTACCTCTGTTACCCTTTCAACCCTTGCTAGTGCTAGTCAAGTATTACACAGTACTCCCTACCCTGCAGCACTGCATGACCCTTGTGGCTTTAGCACTGCTCACAGCCCTTACTACTGTACCTCTTTACCCTTTCAACCCTTGCTATGCTAGATCAAGCATATTCATCTATCCCTCCTCCTGCAGCACTCTACCCTTATGCTTGCACTGCTACAGCCCATCTACCAACTGTACCTCTGTTACCCTTCAGCCCTCATGCTAGATCAATATCTTCCCTCCCTCCTGACAGCACTGCATACACCTTTATCTTTCACTGCTCAGCTAACCCTTACCCTCTTACCTCCTGTTACACCTTTATCTTCCCTCTGCTGCAGCTATTACACATACACTCCCTACTCCTGCAGCACTGCATACCCTTGTGGCTTTAGCACTGCTCACAGCCCTTACCAACTGTACCTCTGTTACCCTTTCAACCCTTGCTAGTGCTAGATCAAGCATATTACACAGTACACCCTACCCTGCAGCACTGCATGACCCTTGTGGCTTTAGCACTGCTCACAGCCCTTACCAACTGTACCTCTGTTACCCTTTCAACCCTTGCTAGTGCTAGATCAAGCATATTACACAGTACACCCTACCCTGCAGCACTCCTACCCAGCTTTACACTGCTCACAGTCCCTACCAACTCTACCCTGTTACCCTTTTACCTCTAGTGCTAGCATCAAGCATATACACAGTACACCCTACCCTGCAGCACTCTACCACTTTGGTTTACACTGCTCACAGCACCTACCAACTGTACCTCTACCCCTCACCCTGCAGCAGATACACTACCACACAGTACACCTACCACACAGTCACCCTACCACACAGTACACCCTACCACACAGTACACCCTACCACACAGTACACCCTACAACACAGTACACCCTACCACACAGTACACCCTACCACACAGTACACCCTACCACACAGTACACCCTACCACACAGTACACCCTACCACACAGTACACCCTACCACACAGTACACCCTACCACACAGTACACCCTACCACACAGTACACCCTACCACACAGTACAACCTACAACACAGTACACCCTACCACACAGTACAACCTACCACACAGTACACCCTACCAACAGTACACCCTACAACACAGTACACCCTACCACACAGTACACCCTACCACACAGTACACCCTACCACACAGTACACCCTACAACACAGTACACCCTACCACACAGTACATCCTACCACACAGTACACCCTACCATACAGTACTGCACTTAGTTTTGCTTATAATAATAATAATAATAATAAAGCAAAACTAGATAATCAAGAAGAACTGGGACGGAAGAGACAGTACAAACAAGGGGTGGAGAAGCATGGAGGTCAACAAATAAAGGATACTTGGCGCCTCCTCCCTCACCCTCACGCCATTATCCTTCACTAACTAGATCAATATATACTTCGGTAAACTCCGAGCGCTGCGATTAACCGGCTGGGATTAACCGGCTGTGTCACTGCTCGTTTCCCTCCAATGGCTGAGGCAGGAAAGTCAATATGACGCTAAATATTCTTTTAGATATTTAAGTTTAATACTGCCTTCACCTCTCAGATGTTTGAGAGTTGGTTTGAAGATTAAGTCACATGTACGACAGTTCGGTGTCTTTATCGATGAAGGCAGCAGTAGTAATGAAAGGAAGATGACGTAATCAGTCCATCGACCTTGGAGATAAAGTATTTGAGGTGGTCAGTCCCTCATCCTTGAGAAGAGTTCAGCACCATGGTCTGGAACAAAGTGGTCAGTCCCTCATCCTGGAGAAGAGTTCAGCACCATGGTCTGGAACAAGGTAGTCAGTCCCTCATCCTGGAGAAGAGTTCAGCACCATGGTCTGGAACAAGGTAGTCAGTCCCTCATCCTGGAGAAGAGTCCAGCACCATGGTCTGGAACAAGGTAGTCAGTCCCTCATCCTTGAGAAGAGTCCAGCACCATGGTCTGGAACAAGGTAGTCAGTCCCTCAGCCTGGAGAAGAGTCCAGCACCATGGTCTGGAACAAGGTAGTCAGTCCCTCAGCCTGGAGAAGAGTTCAGCACCATGGTCTGGAACAAGGTGGTCAGTCCCTCACCTTGAGAAGAGTTCAGCACCATGGTCTGGAACAAGGTGGTCAGTCCTCAGCCTGGAGAAGAGTTCAGCACCATGGTCTGGAACAAGGTGGTCAGTCCCTCAGCCTGGAGAAGAGTTCAGCACCATGGTCTGGAACAAGGTAGTCAGTCCCTCAGCCTGGAGAAGAGTTCAGCACCATGGTCTGGAACAAGGTGGTCAGTCCCTCATCCTGGAGAAGAGTTCAGCACCATGGTCTGGAACAAGGTGGTCAGTCCCTCATCCTTGAGAAGAGTTCAGCTCCATGGTCTGGAACAAAGTGGTCAGTCCCTCATCCTGGAGAAGAGTTCAGCACCATGGTCTGGAACAAGGTAGTCAGTCTCTCAGCCTGGAGAAGAGTCCAGCTCCATGGTCTGGAACAAGGTGGTCAGTCCCTCATCCTGGAGAAGAGTCCAGCACCATGGTCTGGAACAAGGTGGTCAGTCCCTCAGCCTGGAGAAGAGTCCAGCACCATGGTCTGGAACAAGGTGGTCAGTCCCTCAGCCTGGAGAAGAGTTCAGCACCATGGTCTGGAACAAGGTGGTCAGTCTCTCATCCTGGAGAAGAGTCCAGCACCATGGTCTGCAACAAGGTGGTCAGTCTCTCAGCCTGGAGAAGTGTCCAGCACCATGGTCTGGAACAAGGTGGTCAGTCCCTCAGCCTGGAGAAGAGTCCAGCACCATGGTCTGGAACAAGGTGGTCAGTCTCTCAGCCTGGAGAAGAGTCCAGCACCATGGTCTGGAACAAGGTGGTCAGTCTCTCAGCCTGGAGAAGAGTTCAGCTCAATGGTCTGGAACAAGGTGGTCAGTCCCTCAGCCTGGAGAAGAGTTCAGCACCATGGTCTGGAACAAGGTAGTCAGTCCCTCAGCCTGGAGAAGAGTTCAGCACCATGGTCTGGAACAAGGTGGTCAGTCCCTCATCCTGGAGAAGAGTTCAGCTCCATGGTCTGGAACAAGGTGGTCAGTCCCTCAGCCTGGAGAAGAGTTCAGCACCATGGTCTGGAACAAGGTGGTCAGTCCCTCAGCCTGGAGAAGAGTCCAGCACCATGGTCTGGAACAAGGTGGTGAGTCCCTCAGCCTGGAGAAGAGTTCAGCTCCATGGTCTGGAACAAGGTGGTCAGTCTCTCAGCCTGGAGAAGAGTTCAGCTCCATGGTCTGGAACAAGGTGGTCAGTCCCTCATCCTGGAGAAGAGTTCAGCACCATGGTCTGGAACAAGGTGGTCAGTCCCTCAGCCTGGAGAAGAGTTCAGCACCATGGTCTGGAACAAGGTGGTCAGTCCCTCAGCCTGGAGAAGAGTTCAGCACCATGGTCTGGAACAAGGTGGTCAGTCCCTCAGCCTGGAGAAGAGTTCAGCACCATGGTCTGGAACAAGGTGGTCAGTCCCTCAGCCTGGAGAAGAGTTCAGCACCATGGTCTGGAACAAGGTGGTTAGTCTCTCAGCCTGAAGAAGAGTCCAGCACCATGGTCTGGAACAAGGTAGTCAGTCCCTCAGCCTGGAGAAGAGTTCAGCACCATGGTCTGGAACAAGGTGGTCAATCCCTCAGCCTGGAGAAGAGTTCAGCTCCATGGTCTGGAACAAGGTGGTCAGTCTCTCAGCCTGGAGAAGAGTTCAGCACCATGGTCTGGAACAAGGTGGTCAGTCCCTCAGCCTGGAGAAGAGTTCAGCTCAATGGTCTGGAACAAGGTGGTCAGTCCCTCAGCCTGGAGAAGAGTCCAGCACCATGGTCTGGAACAAGATGGTCAGTCTCTCAGCCTGGAGAAGAGTCCAGCACCATGGTCTGGAACAAGGTGGTCAGTCCCTCAGCCTGGAGAAGAGTCCAGCACCATGGTCTGGAACAAGGTGTCAGTCTCAGCCTGGAGAAGAGTTCAGCTCTGGTCTGGAACAAGGTGGTCAGTCCTCAGCCTGGAGAAGAGTTCAGACCATGGTCTGGAACAAGGTGGTCAGTCTCTCAGCCTGGAGAAGAGTTCAGCACCATGGTCTGGAACAAGGTGGTCAGTCCCTCAGCCTGGAGAAGAGTTCCAGCTCCATGGTCTGGAACAGGTGGTCAGTCCTCAGCCTGGAGAAAGAGTCAGCACATGGTCTGGAACAAGGTGGTCAGTCCTCAGCCTGGAGAAGAGTTCAGCTCCATGGTCTGGAACAAGGTGGTCAGTCCTCAGCCTGGAGAAGAGTTCAGCCCATGGTCTGGAACAAGGTGGTCAGTCCTCAGCCTGGAGAAGAGTTCAGCACCATGGTCTGGAACAAGGTGGTCAGTCCTCAGCCTGGAGAAGAGTTCAGCACCATGGTCTGGAACAAGGTGGTCAGTCCTCAGCCTGGAGAAGAGTTCAGCTCCATGGTCTGGAACAGAGTGGTCAGTCTCACCTGAGAAGAGTCACACCATGGTTGGAACAGGTGGTCGTCCTAGCCTGAGAAAGTCAGCCCATGGTCTGGAACAGGTGGTGTCCTAGCCTGGAGAGTTCAACCATGGTCTGGAACAAGTGGTCAGTCCTCAGCCTGGAGAAGAGTCGCACCATGGTCTGGAACAAGGTGGTCAGTCCTCAGCCTGGAGATCAGCCATGGTCTGAACAGGTGTCAGTCTCAGCTGAGAAGAGTCAGCACCATGGTCTGAACAAGGTGTCGTCTCAGCCTGGAAGATAGCAGGTTGGACAGGTGGTCCCTGGTCACACATGGTGAGTTCAGTCCTCAGCCTGGAGAAGAGTTCAGCCCATGGTCTGGAACAAGGTGGTCGTCTCAGCCTGGAGAAGGTTCTTTAGCCAGCTGGAGTCAAGTGGGTCCTCAGCCTGGAGAAGAGTCAGCACCATGGTCTGGAACAAGGTGGTCTCCCTCAGCCTGGAGAGAGTCAGCACCAGGCTGGAAGGTGCAGTCTCACGGAGTCACCATCCGGGAAGTTCTCAGCGAAGTGTCATTGGAAGGTTGTCCACTGAGAAGTGGGTCTCAGGTGGTAGTCCTGCTGGAAAGTAGCCAGCTGGAAGTTCACCCAGCTGAAATCAGCACCTGGTGGAAGTTCAGCCCAGCTGAAAGGTCACCCAGGCTGGAAAAGGTCCAGCTGGAAAGTTCAGCCACGAAGGTCACCAGCTGGAAATCAGCCGTGAAGGGGCACTGGTCGACAGTGGCAGTTCAGCCTGAAGAGTCAGCCCATGGTCTGGGTCATCCCGAGAAGTCGACTGTCTGAAGTGTCAGCTAGCGAGTTAACGGACAGTGTGCCAGCTGAAGGTCAGCCCATGGTCGACAGGTGGCGTCCCACCTGAGAGAGTGCCATGGTCTGAACAAGGTGGCGTCTCAGCCGGAGAAGAGTCAGCACCATGGTCTGGAACAAGGTGTCATCTCAGCCTGAGAAAGTCGCCCATGGTCTGGAACAAGTGGTCACCTCAGCCTGAGAAGTTCAGCCCTGGTCTGGAACAAGGGTCAGTCCCAGCCTGAGGTCAGCCATGTTGAACAAGGTGGTCATCCTCAGCCTGGAAGAGTTGCCTGGTCTGGAACAAGGTGGTGTCCCCAGCCTGAAAGTTCACTCCTGGTTGGAACAAGGTGGCAGTCCTCAGCCTGGAGAAGATCCAGACCATGGTGGAACAAGGTAGTCAGCCTCAGCCTGAGAAGAGTTCAGCCCATGGCTGGAACAAGTGGAATCCCAGCCTGGAAGTCGCCTGCGGAAAGGTTCAGCCCTAGCCTGGAAAGTTCAGCCCAGGTGAAAGTCAGCCCTGCCTGGAATAGTTCAGCACCATGGTCTGGAACAAGGTGGTCAGTCCTGCCTGAGAAGAGTCAGCTCCAGGTCTGGAACAAGTGTTGTTGGACTTTTAGGAAGCGGTGCCCTTGGGCCTTATACATAATTGGATTGTTCTCAAGCAGGGCTGTTCCCGCCCTTCCAGAAAATGCTAATACGGTCTGGAACTTCAACTCAGCCATTGAGAATCAGACATACTAAACAGGAGTAAAACAGTTGTCACTGGGGCAAGCTATTGTTGCTGTTATAGTCCTGGAGCAGTGCTGTATTAGTCCTGGGCAGTGCTGTATTAGTACCTGGACAGTGCTGTATTAGACCTGGAGCAGTGCTTAGTACCTGGACAGGCTGTATTAGTACCTGGAGCAGTGCGATGTATGACCGGAGCAGTGCTGTATTAGTACTGGAGCAGTGCTGTATTAGTACCTGGAGCAGTGCTGTATTAGTACCTGGAGCAGTGCTGTATTAGTACCTGGAGCAGTGCTGTATTAGTACCTGGAGCAGTGCTGTATTAGTACCTGGAGCAGTGCTGTATTAGTACCTGGAGCAGTGCTGTATTAGTACCTGGAGCAGTGCTGTATTAGTACCTGGAGCAGTGCTGTATTAGTACCTGGAGCAGTGCTGTGTTAGTACCTGGAGCAGTGCTGTATTAGTACCTGGAGCAGTGCTGTATTAGTACCTGGAGCAGTGCTGTGTTAGTACCTGGAGCAGTGCTGTGTTAGTACCTGGAGCAGTGCTGTGTTAGTACCTGGAGCAGTGCTGTGTTAGTACCTGGAGCAGTGCTGTGTTAGTACCTGGAGCAGTGCTGTGTTAGTACCTGGAGCAGTGCTGTGTTAGTACCTGGAGCAGTGCTGTGTTAGTACCTGGAGCAGTGCTGTGTTAGTACCTGGAGCAGTGCTGTGTTAGTACCTGGAGCAGTGCTGTGTTAGTACCTGGAGCAGTGCTGTGTTAGTACCTGGAGCAGTGCTGTGTTAGTACCTGGAGCAGTGCTGTGTTAGTACCTGGAGCAGTGCTGTGTTAGTACCTGGAGCAGTGCTGTGTTAGTACCTGGAGCAGTGCTGTGTTAGTACCTGGAGCAGTGCTGTGTTAGTACCTGGAGCAGTGCTGTGTTAGTACCTGGAGCAGTGCTGTGTTAGTACCTGGAGCAGTGCTGTGTTAGTACCTGGAGCAGTGCTGTGTTAGTACCTGGAGCAGTGCTGTAGTTAGTACCTGGAGCAGTGCTGTAGTTAGTACCTGGAGCAGTGCTGTGTTAGTACCTGGAGCAGTGCTGTGTTAGTACCTGGAGCAGTGCTGTGTTAGTACCTGGAGCAGTGCTGTGTTAGTACCTGGAGCAGTGCTGTGTTAGTACCTGGAGCAGTGCTGTGTTAGTACCTGGAGCAGTGCTGTGTTAGTACCTGGAGCAGTGCTGTGTTAGTACCTGGAGCAGTGCTGTTTAGTACCTGGAGCAGTTGCTGCATGTTAGTACCTGGAGCAGTGCTGTGTTAGTACCTGGAGCAGTGCTGTATTAGTACCTGGAGCAGTGCTGTGTTAGTACCTGGAGCAGTGCTGTGTTAGTACCTGGAGCAGTGCTGTGTTAGTACCTGGAGCAGTGCTGTGTTAGTACCTGGAGCAGTGCTGTGTTAGTACCTGGAGCAGTGCTGTGTTAGTACCTGGAGCAGTGCTGTGTTAGTACCTGGAGCAGTGCTGTGTTAGTACCTGGAGCAGTGCTGTGTTAGTACCTGGAGCAGTGCTGTGTTAGTACCTGGAGCAGTGCTGTGTTAGTACCTGAGCAGTGCTGTGTTAGTACCTGGAGCAGTGCTGTGTTAGTACCTGGAGCAGTGCTGTGTTAGTACCTGGAGCAGTGCTGTGTTAGTACCTGGAGCAGTGCTGTGTTAGTACCTGGAGCAGTGCTGTGTTAGTACCTGGAGCAGTGCTGTATTAGTACCTAGAGCAGTGCTGTATTAGTACCTAGAGCAGTGCTGTGTTAGTACCTGGAGCAGTGCTGTGTTAGTACCTGGAGCAGTGCTGTGTTAGTACCTGGAGCAGTGCTGTATTAGTACCTGGAGCAGTGCTGTGTTAGTACCTGGAGCAGTGCTGTGTTAGTACCTGGAGCAGTGCTGTGTTAGTACCTGGAGCAGTGCTGTGTTAGTATCTGGAGCAGTGCTGTGTTAGTTCCTGGAGCAGTGCTGTGTTAGTACCTGGAGCAGTGCTGTGTTAGTACCTGGAGCAGTGCTGTGTTAGTACCTGGAGCAGTGCTGTGTTAGTACCTGGAGCAGTGCTGTGTTAGTACCTGGAGCAGTGCTGTGTTAGTACCTGGAGCAGTGCTGTGTTAGTACCTGGAGCAGTGCTGTGTTAGTACCTGGAGCAGTGCTGTGTTAGTACCTGCTACTACGACACAGCGTTGCAACAATACTTCTAAAAGCAAAGTGTAGTCATATCTCTTATTAAATCACTTATCTGTCATATCAGTATCGTGTATTTTGCAAATGTATTATATCGTCACTGTCCCAATTAATATGCACACTACTGTAGGACAGATAAAGTTCCTCTATAAAGTTCACTTTTAAGGCAGGGAACTTTATCAATAAAGCCAATAACATGTGATAATATCGACTCCAGGCTAAGGGACTGATTACCTCAAACTCCTTCTGATTCTCAACCATTCTTCTCAGTATTGGACTGATGAAGCCACTGTGTGGCGTAACGTCTACAATAAAGATACCCAGATGTTGCACATGTGTCTAATTTTATTTCAGAGCTTGAGGAGGTCCCTTTAGACGGCTTCAGTGCCCCCCGATGGTCTCTAACTAGCCTCCTGGCAGAAAGTTCCACCCCTAATGTGCACTCTCTGCCTTCCTAGCAAAGATAAACCCATTGCCATAACTATGGTTTTAATTTTATACCCCAACTAAACAACAACAATAATAATAATGATAATATTATTTATACCATATACTACCCTGAAGATATTAAATTACCACATGTAACCACCCAGATGTAACCACCCACATGTAACCACCCACATGTAACCACCCACATGTAACCACCCACATGTAACCACCCACATGTCACCACCCACATGTCACCACCCACATGTCACCACCCACATGTAACCACCCACATGTAACCACCCACATGTAACCACCCACATGTAACCACCCACATGTAACCACCCACATGAACCATAGTCACCACCCACATGTCACCACCCACATGTAACCACCCACATGTAACCACCCACAGTTCCCACCACTGTAACCACCCACATGTAACCACTAACACATGTAACCACCCAATGTACCACCACATGTACCACCCACATGACCACCACATGTAACCACCCCATGTACCCACCCACATTAACCACCATGTACACCCATGTAACCACCACATGTAACCACCACATAACCACCACATGTAACCACCCACATGTAACCACCAGTAACCACCCACATGAACCACCAACTGTAACCACCCACATTAACCACCACTGTACCACCATGTAACCACTCACATGTAACCACCCACATGTACACCACATGTACCACAATGTAACCACTACATGTACCACTAACTGTAACCACCCCATGTACACCCCCATGTAACCACCCATGTAACCCCCACATGTAACCACCCACTGAACCACACTGTAACACACATGTAACCACCCACATGTAACCACCCAATGTAACCACCACTGTAACCACCCACTGAACCACCCAATGTAACCACCCATGTAACCACCCACATGTAACCACCCACATGTACCACCCATGTAACCACACTGAACCACACATGTAACCACCCACATGTAACCACCCACATGTAACCACCCACATGTAACCACCCACATGTAACCACCCACATGTAACCACCCACATGTAACCACCCACATGTAACCACCCACATGTAACCACTAACATGTAACCACCCACATGTAACCACCCACATGTAACCACCCACATGTAACCACCCACATGTAACCACCCACATGTAACCACCCACATGTAACCACCCACATGTAACCACCCACATGTAACCACCCACATGTAACCACCACATGTAACCACCCACATGTAACCACCCACATGTAACCACCCACATGTACCACCCACATGTAACCACCATGTACCACCCACATGTAACCACCACATGTAACCACCACTGTAACCACCCACATGTAACCACCCACATGTAACCACCCACATGTAACCACCATGTAACCACCCACATGTAACCACCCACATGTAACCACCCACATGTAACCACCCACATGTAACCACCCACATGTAACCACCCACATGTAACCACCCACATGTAACCACCCACATGTAACCACCCACATGTAACCACCCACATGTAACCACCACATGTAACCACCACATGTAACCACCACATGTAACCACTCCACATGTAACCACCCACATGTAACCACCCACATGTAACCACCCACATGTAACCATCCACATGTAACCACTAACATGTAACCACCCACATGTAACCACCCACATGTAACCACCCACATGTAACCACCCACATGTAACCATCCACATGTAACCACCCACATGTAACCATCCACATGTAACCATCCACATGTAACCATCCACATGTAACCATCCACATGTAACCACCCACATGTAACCATCCACATGTAACCACTAACATGTAACCACCCACATGTAACCACCCACATGTAACCATCCACATGTAACTATCCACATGTAACCACCCACACGTAACCACCCACACGTAACCACCCACACGTAACCACCCACACGTAACCACCCACATGTAACCACCCACACGTAACCACCCACTGTAACCACCACATGAACCAATGCCACATGTAACCACCGCATGTAACTATCCGCATGTAACCACCCATGTAACATCCATGTAACCACCCACAGTAACCACCCACAGTAACCACCCACAGTAACCACCCACACGTAACCACCCACATGTAACCACCCACATGTAACCACCACATGTAACCATCCACATGTAACCATCCCATGTAACCACCATGTAACATCCCATCGTAACCACCACACCACAGTAACCACCCACATGTAACCACCCACACGTAACCACCCACACGTAACCACCCACATGTAACCACCCCACTGTAACCACCCACATGTAACCACCACATGTAACCACCCATGTAACTACCCATGTAACCACCCACATGTAACCACCCACAGTAACCACCCACAGTAACCACCACACGTAACCACCCACATGTAACCACCCACATGTAACCACCCACAGTAACCACCACATGTAACCATACCCACATGTAACCACTCAACATGTCGCATAGTAAACCACTAACTCTAACCTAACCACCCACATGAAACCCACTTGTACCACTACATGTAACCACCCACTGTAACCCCCATGTAACACAATGTAACCACCCATGTAACCACCCACATGTAACCACCCACATGTAACCACCCACATGTAACCACCCACATGTAACCACCCACATGTAACCACCAACATATAACCACCCACATGTAACCACCCACATGTAACCACTAACCATCCACATGTATGGTACATTATGTAACTACCATACATTTGTATCGTACCATGTACATAAATCAGTGTATGGTATGATTATGTATATAGATTTGGGTATAAATTTGTATAGTAATGTATGAATATATAGTTGTAATGTATGTGGTTTGAGTATATGCTTGTAAAAGTTGGTTGTAAATTTATGTGATAGTGAATGTGTATGAATATATAGTTGTAAAATGTATGTGGTTGTAGAGGGTATATGCTTGTAGAATGTATATGGTTGTAGAATGTATATGGTTGTAGAATGTATATGGTTGTAGAATGTATATGGTTGTAGAAGGTATATGGTTGTAGAGGGTATATGGTTGTAGAGGGTATATGGTTGTAGAGGGTATATGGTTGTAGAGAGTATATGGTTGTAGAGAGTATATGGTTATAGAGAGTATATGGTTGTAGAGGGTATATGGTTGTAGAGAGTATATGGTTGTAGAGAGTATATGGTTGTAGAGGGTATATGGTTGTAGAGGGTATATGCTTGTAGAATGTATATGGTTGTAGAATGTATATGCTGTATATTTTAAACTAGCTCTATCTCTTGTATTTCACTGTCTCTTATTATCTCTCACTCCTGTGTTGATCACATTAATTATCCACGAGTCACTGGGAAATAAAAATCTTACCTGTTTGTAATAGCGGAGCGGCCAACCAACTGGTTCTCTTGAGTCCAAGAGGTCAAGGCAACCGGTTTTGGTTCTACTGAGGCTCCTCTTTCTGGTTGCAAGAATAACCGATTGTTATTGTGGTTTTTCGACTGGGTTTTTAAAGGTAGTGGCTAAGAAGTTTTCAAAATGAGGGTGTTGGCGGGGCTCCCACACGTGTATCTTGGTCGAAGGCCGCCTTGTTTCTGAGCTCTGGACACAAGAAGCGGGGTTTATATACCGTGGAGGCTGGGCGGGGTTCCAGCGAAGGGAGACTCTCCAGGCTCATTGGTCCGTTTCCAGTGACGTAACAGCGTTACCCTCGCTCCCATTGGTCACTAGCGTGACGTCACGGGTCTAAAGTCTACCCTCATTGGTAATATTTCCAAGATGCCATTTTGATGAATGGGGAAAAAAAAATCTACAATTTTCATTCACCACCTCTGTGAAAAATACTCATTAAAAGACCCATTAACCCCCCTCAAATCATCAGATGGACCAGAAAAAAAAGTCAAATATCTTAAAATACTGAAAAAAGGTGAAATATGCATTTTATATATGTGTATTTTACACTGGAAGGCAAATAAATGTCCGAAATATTAAGACACGGAAACTTAAAATTAAAAAATATATATAAAAAGTCTGGTTAAGACCATTATTGTGGGCGGAAGACAGGATTTTTTTAATAGATTCCTGGCCAAATTGACACTTTACATAGATCAATATATATATATATATATATATATATATATATATATATATATATATATATATATATATATATATATATATATATATAACCTTTATCATACCTCTTCTTAAAACTATGTATGAATCCTGCCTCCACTCTAAAGACTGTTCCACTTCCTGACAAATTTATGGCTGAAGAAATACTTCGTGACATCCCTGTGACTCATCTGAGTCTTCAACTTCCAGTTGTGTCCCCTTGGTGCTGTGTCCCCTTGTTGCTGTGTCCCCTTGTTGCTGTGACCCTTGTTGTGATGTGCGTCCCCTTGTTGCTGTGTCCCCTTGTTGCTGTGTCCCTTGTTGCTGTGACCCTTGTTGTTGTGTCCGTTGTCTGTGTCCCCTTGTTGCTGTGACCCCTTGTTGCTGTATCCCCTTGTTGCTGTGTCTCTTGTTGTTGTGTCCCCTTGTTGCTGTGACCTTGTTGTGTGTCCCCTTGTTGCTGTGTCCCCTTGTTGCTGTGCCCCTTTGTTGTTGTGTCCCCTTGTTGCTGTGTCCCTTGTTGTTGTGTCCCCTTGTTGCTGTGTCCCTTGTTGCTGTGTCCCTTGTTGCTGTGACCCTTGTTTGTGTCCCCTCTGTAGCGTTGTGTCCCCTTGTTGTGTCCCTTGTTGTTGTGTCCCCTTGTTCATGTGTCCCCTTGTTGTTGTGTCCCCTTGTTGCTGTGTCCCCTTGTTACTGTGACCCCTTGTTGCTGTGTCACCTTGTTGTTGTTCCCTTGTTGCTTGACCCTTGTTACTGTGTCCCCTTGCTCCTTGCTGTGACCCCTTGTGTCTTTTTGTTGTGTCCCTGTGTCCTTGTTGTGTCCCCTTGTTGTTGTGTCTCCTTGTTGCCTTTGTTGTGCCCCTTGTTGTTGTGTCCCCTTGTTGCTTGTGTCCCCTTGTTGTTGTGTCCCTTGTTGTTGTGTCCCTTGTTGTGTCCCCTTGTTGTTGTGTCTCCTTTGTTGTCTCCCCTTGTCTGTCCCCTTGTTGTTGTGTCCCCTGTGATGTGTCCCCTTGTTGTGTCCCTTGTTGCTGTCCCCTGTTTTGTGTCCCCTTTTGTTGTGTCCCCTTGTTGTTGTGTCTCCTTGTTGGTGACCCCTTGTTGTTGTGACCCCTTGTTGTTGTGTCCCCTTGTTGCTGTGTCCCCTTGTTGCTGTGTCCAATTGTTGCTGTGACCCCTTGTTGTTGTGTCCCCTTGTTGTTGTGTCCCTTGTTGTTGTGTCCCCTTGTTGCTGTGTCCCTTGTTGTTGTGTCCCTTTGTTGTGTCCCTTGTTGTGTCCCCTTGTTGCTGTGTCCCCTGTTGTTGTGACCCCTTGTTGTGTGACCCCTTTTTTGTGTCCCCTTGTTGCTGTGTCCCCTTGTTGTGTGTCCCCTTGTTGCTGTGACCCCTTGTTGTTGTGTCCCCTTGTTGTGTCCCCTTGTTGCTGTGCCCCTTGTTGCTGTGTCCCTTGTTGCTGTGTCCCCTTGTTGTTGTGTCCCCTTGTTGTGTCCCTTGTTGCTGTGTCCCCTTGTTGCTGTCCCTTGTTGCTGTGTCCCTTTGTGTGCCCCTTGTTGTGTCCCCTTGTTGCTGTGTCCCCTTGTTGCTGTGTCCCTTGTTGCTGTGTCCCTGTTGTGTGTCCCCTTTGTGTGTCCCCTTGCTGTGCCTTGTGTCCCCTTGCTTGTATGTGTCCCCTTGTTGCTGTGTCCTTGTTGTGTCCCCTTGTTGCTGTGTCCCTTTGTTGCTGTGTCCCCTTGTTGTGTCCCTTTTTGTGTCCCCTTGTTGCTGTGTCACCTTGTTGATGTGTCCCCTTGTTGCTGTGTCCCCTTGTTTGTGTCCCCTTATTCCCGTGTCCCCTTGTTACTGGTCCCTTGTTGCTGTGTCACTTGTTCCTGTGTCCCTTGTTGATGTGTCCCTTTTGTTGTGTCCCTGTGTTGCTGTGTCCCCTTTTACTGTGTCAACTTGTTGCTGTGTCCCCTTGTTGCTGTGTCCCCTTGTTGCTGTGTCCCCTTGTTGCTGTGTCCCCTTGTTGCTGTGTCCCCTTGTTGCTGTGTCCTCTTGTTGCTGTGTCCCCTTGTTGCTGTGTCCCCTTGTTGCTGTGTCCCCTTGTTGCTGTGTCCCCTTGTTGCTGTGTCCCCTTGTTGCTGTGTCCCCTTGTTGCTGTGTCCCCTTGTTGCTGTGTCCCCTTGTTGCTGTGAGCACTTGTTGCTGTGTCACATCTCTGGAACAGCCTATCTCTATGCACCTTGTCAATTCTGGTTCTGGCTTCTCTACACCTTTGTGTGAACCAAGGGCTGGTTCTGGCTTCTCAATACCTTTGTGTGAACCAAGGGCTGGTTCTGGCTTCTCATACCTTTGTGTGAACTAAGGGCTGGTTCTGGCTTCCCACACCTTTGTGAGAACCAAGGGCTGGTTGTGCTTCTCACCTTTGTGTGAACCAAGGCTGGTTCTGGCTTTCTCACCTTTGTGTGAACCAGGCTGGTTTTGGCTTCTCTACACCTTTGTGTGAACCAAGGCTGTTCTGGCTCTCACACCTTTGTGTGAACCACGTGGCTGGTCCTGGCTTTCTACATCTTTGTGTGAACCAAGTGCTGGTTCTGTCTTCTCTACACCTTTGTGTGAACCAAGGGCTGTTTCAGGCTTCTCACACCTTTGTGTGAACCAAGGGCTGGTTCTGGCTTCTCTACATCTTTGTGTGAACCAAGGGCTGGTTCTGGCTTCTCTACACCTTTTGTGTGAACCAAGGGCTGGTTCTGGCTCTCACCTTTATGTGAACCAAGGGCTAGTTCTGGCTTCCCTACCTTGTGTGAGAACCAAGGGCTGGTTGTGGCTTCTCTACACCTTTGTGTGAACCAAGGGCTGGTTCTGGCTTCTACACCTTTCTGTGAACCAAGGGCTGGTTCTGGCTTCTCTACACCTTTGTGTGTGATAACCAAGGGCTGGTTCTGGCTTCCACACCTTTGTGTGAACCAAGGGCTGGTTCAGGCTTCTCTACACCTTTGTGTGAACCAAGGGCTGGTTCTGGCTTCTCTACACCTTTGTGTGAACCAAGGGCTGGTTCTGGCTTCTCTACACCTTTGTGTGAACCAAGGGCTGGTTCTGGCTTCTCTACACTTTGTGTGAACCAAGGGCTGGTTCTGGCTTCTCTACACCTTTGTGTGAACCAAGGGCTGGTTCGGCTTCTCTACACTTTGTGTGAACCAAGGGCTGGTTCTGGCTTCTCTACACCTTTTGTGAACCAAGGGCTGGTTCTGGCTTCTCTACACCTTTGTGGAACCAAGGGCTGGTTCTGGCTTCTCTACACATTTGTGTGAACCAAGGGCTGGTTCTGGCTTCTCTACACCTTTGTGTGAACCAACGGCTGGTTCTGGCTTCCCTACACCTTTGTGTGAACCAAGAGCTGGTTGTGGCTTGTCTACACCTTTGTGTGAACCAAGGGCTGGTTCTGGCTTCTCTACATCTTTGTGTGAACCAAGGGCTGGTTCTGACTTCTCTACACCTTTGTGTGAACCAAGGGCTGGTTCTGGCTTCTCTACACCTTTGTGTGAACCAAGGGCTGGTTCTGGCTTCCCTACACCTTTGTGTGAACCAAGAGCTGGTTGTGGCTTCTCTACACCTCTGTGTGAACCAAGGGCTGGTTCTGGCTTCTCTACATCTTTGTGTGAACCAAGGGCTGGTTCTGGCTTCTCTACACCTTTGTGTGAACCAAGGGCTGGTTCTGGCTTCCTACACCTTTGTGTGAACCAAGAGCTGGTTGTGGCTTTCTACATCTTTGTGTGAACCAAGGGCTGGTTCTGGCTTCTCTACATCTTTGTGTGAACCAAGGGCTGGTTCTGGCTTCTCTACACCTTTGTGTGAACCAAGGGCTGGTTCTGGCTTCCCTACACCTTTGTGTGAACCAAGGACTGGTTCTGGTCTTACCATTGTGGTGACTTTGGGTATGAACCTCTCCTCTGCCTTCTTGCATTTTGTGGTCACATATTCCATCATTTACTGTGTTTACCACCAGTTCTCTTTCCCACTGAACCTCGTGCAGGAATATCCTCACGTCTGTGTAGCTCCCTCTCTTGTAGTCTAGCTTCTCCCATCCTACTGTTCCTACCTCACTCTCTACTTGTAACTAGAGTGTATTTCTAGTTCCCTCTATTGTAGTGTGTGTGTTTGTGTGAATATTGTGTATGTGCGTGTGACCTATAGGTAATTGTGTACACATGTATGCATGTATGTATACAGGAAGATGTGTATCGCTTCAAAATTAATAGAAAATCTATAACATGATCCGTTTATAACCTCTGAGGAGGTATTTAAATCCTGCTTGTGTCCTGGTGTAATACCTCCTGGGAGAGAAGGAAGACTCGCTCTCTCTCTCTCTCTCTCTCTCTCTCTCTCTTCTCTCTCTCTCTCTCTCTCTCTCTCTCTCTCTCTCTTCTCTTCTTCTATCTATCTATCTATCTATCTATCTCTCTATCTATCTATCTATCTATCTCTCTATCTATCTAGCCAACTTATCTCCACAGTGAGAGAATGAGACCTCTCTGTCTATCTAGCTATCTATCTATATATTGCCACAGTGAGAGAGGCAGCATCAATCTCTCTCTCTCTGACACAAGATGATTGATGTCACAATGACATCAACGCGACATCAGCGTCTCCAAACCTTTTTCTAAAATTAATATGTATATTGTACATTATAGAATAGAATTTGTATTTCATTGCAAATTTACTTCCAGATTTTATAATTACAATCATAAAGTGAAGTGCAAGAAGAGCCACTGACATGCCATGGTGAAGTGCCAGGAGAGCCACTGACATGCCATGGTGAAGTGCCAGGAGAGCCACTGACATGCCATGGTGAAGTGCCAGGAGAGCCACTCACATGCCATGGTGAAGTGCAAGGAGAGCCACTGACATGCCATGGTGAAGTGCAAGGAGAGCCACTGACATGCCATGGTGAAGTGCAAGGAGAACCACTGACATGCCATGGTGAAGTGCAAGGAGAGCCACTGACATGCCATGGTGAAGTGCAAGGAGAGCCACTGACATGCCATGGTGAAATGCAAGGAGAGCCACTGACATGCCATGGTGAAGTGCCAGGAGAACCACTACATGCCATGGTGAAGTGCAATTGAGCTACTGACATGCCATGGTGAAGTGCAAGGAGAGCCACTGACATGCCATGGTGAAGTGCAAGGAGAACCACTCACATGCCATGGTGAAGTGCAAGGAGAGCCACTGACATGCCATGGTGAAGTGCCAGGAGAGCCACTGACATGCCATGGTGAAGTGCCAGGAGAGCCACTGACATGCCATGGTGAAGTGCAAGGAGAGCCACTGACATGCCATGGTGAAGTGCAAGGAGAGCCACTGACATGCCATGGTGAAGTGCAAGGAGAGCCACTGACATGCCATGGTGAAGTGCAAGGAGAGCCACTGACATGCCATGGTGAAGTGCAAGGAGAGCCACTGACATGCCATGGTGAAGTGCAAGGAGAGCCACTGACATGCCATGGTGAAGTGCAAGGAGAGCCACTGATATGCCATGGTGAAGTGCAAGGAGAGCCACTGACATGCCATGGTGAAGTGCAAGGAGACCACTGACATGCCATGGTGAAGTGCAAGGAGAGCCACTGACATGCCATGGTGAAGTGCAAGGAGAGCCACTGACATGCCATGGTGAAGTGCAAGGAGAGCCACTGACATGCCATGGTGAAGTGCAAGGAGAGCCACTGACATGCCATGGTGAAGTGCCAGGAGAGCCACTCACATGCCATGGTGAAGTGCAAGGAGAGCCACTGACATGCCATGGTGAAGTGCAAGGAGAGCCACTGACATGCCATGGTGAAGTGCCAGGAGAGCCACTGACATGCCATGGTGAAGTGCAAGGAGAGCCACTGACATGCCATGGTGAAGTGCAAGGAGAGCCACTGACATGTCATGGTGAAGTGCAAGGAGAGCCACTGACATGCCATGGTGAAGTGCAAGGAGAGCCACTGACATGCCATGGTGAAGTGCCAGGAGAGCCACTGACATGCCATGGCATTAGGGGCATAGACTTATAGACTATGTACATAATATTAGAGAAATTGATTGAGTTTATTCTAGTTATATATTTGATTTCAAATTACAATATGATGATATTACATTGTAACAAGTGTTTAGGAGGATGGTAATATAAAATTTAGATTATCTTATAGGAAAATAACATTGAGTATTTTTTAAAGTAGTTTACAGTATGAGTATTTAGTTTAGGGAGAGTAGGTGGTCTTTGAGAAGAGTCTTAAATTGATTTTCAGACAAGGTTATCTTAGTATTTACTGGTAATGAATTCCAGATTATGGGCCCTTTATGTGCATAGAATTTTTACATAGGTTGATATGGACTCGGGGTATATCAAAAAGTGATCTGTGTCTTGTGTTGTGGTCATGGGTTCTATTAAAGTTGGTGAGGAGAATTTTGAGCGGAGGGTTTATATTAGAGTGTAGATAAGTGAATGATAAGTGCAAGGAGAGCTTCTCAATGCCTTTTAAGCTAAAAAAAAAGGCACATTAAATTAATATCAAGGCCATTTTAAGTCTATATAGGCCATTTTAAGTCTAAAAAGGCCATTTTAAGTCTATGTATAACAACTATAAGTGTATGTATAGGCCATTTTAAGAATGAAAGGTTATGTATAGGTTATTGTAAGTTTATATATGCCATTTTTATGTGTATGTAAAAGGTCTCTCAGATCCAAAATTTCCATATATGAGGGTTTTGGAGGCCTTTTTTTCTGGTAAGATTGCTATTGACTGAATGATGGTCAATAATTTTGAAGGGTGGGGAGAGAGCCTTCAGCATTGTTGTAATTGTTACAGTTATAACTATCACTACCACCACTGATACCACCACTACACCACTGATACCACAACTGATACCACCACTACCACCACTGATACCACCACTACCACCACTGATACCACCACTACACCACTGATACCACCACTACCACCACTGATACCACCACTACACCACTGATACCACAACTGATACCACCACTGATACCACTGATACCACCACTGATACCACCACTACACCACTGATACCACCACTACCACCACTGATACCACAACTGATACCACAACTGATACCACCACTGATACCACCACTCACCACCCACTGATACCACTAAACCACTGATACCACCACTACCACCACTATCACCACTGATACCACCACTACACCACTGATCCACAACTGATACCACCACTACCACCACTCATACCAACCACCTACCACCACTGATACCTACAACTGATACCACCACTACCACCACTCATACCACCACTACACCACTGATACCACAACTGATACCACCACTACCACCACTCATACCACCACTACCACCACTCATACCACCACTACCACCACTGATACCACCACTACCACCACTGATACCACCAACCGACCACCACTACCACCACCACTGATCCACTATACCACCACTGATACCACCACTATACCACCCACCACTGATACCACCACTGATACCACTCACTACCACCACTGATACCACCACTACACCCACTGATACCACCACTACCACCACTGATACCACACACTGATCCCACTTACCACCACTGATACCACCACTACCACCACTGATACCACTATTACCACCACTGATACACCATACCCACTATACCACCACTCCACCACTGATGACCACCACTGATGCCACCACTGATACCACTTCACTTTAACCACTGATGCCACCACTATACCACTCCACTGTTATACCACTTATTGCCACCTTATACCACTTGCCACTCACCACTGATGCCACCTACCTGATACTATATGTATCCACCTATCACCACTGTATTAGCCATCTTATACCACTGTTTTAGCCACTCTATACCACATTCCACTATACCACTGTATTAGCCACTCTTTACCTGTATTGCCATCTGATCCACTGATGGTATCATCTTGATACACTGATGCCACCTAACCACTGTATTGCCACCACTACACACTGATCCACCACTACATACCACCACTACACCACTGATACCACATACACTGATCCACATCACCAGCCACTATACCAAGCACATCCACATGCATCATTCCACTATTGCCACCTATACCACTGTATTGCCACTCTTATACCACTGATTGCCACCTTATACCACTGTATTGCCACTCTATACCACTGTATTGCCACTCTATACCACTGTATTGCCACTCTATACCACTGTATTGCCACTCTATACATGACCACCTATCACTGTTGCCACTCTATACCACTGTATTGCCACTCTTATACCACTGTATTGCCACTCTTATACCACTGTATTGCCACTCTATACCACTGTATTGCCACTCTTATACCACTGTATTGCCACTCTATACCACTGTATTGCCACTCTTATACCACTGTATTGCCACTCTATACCACTGTATTGCCACTCTTATACCACTGTATTGCCACTCTATACCACTGTATTGCCACTCATATACCACGTATTGCACTCTATACCACTGTATTGCACCTATACCACTGATCACTCTATACCACTGT